>PVKC010036498.1:0-13213 GCA_004027635.1 Crocidura indochinensis
TGGACCCTACTCTAGGGTGGGACCTGGCTTTCTGCCCCTACCCTAGGGTGGTACCTGACTCTAATGTATAAAAGAGAAGTCTGTGGAAGGTTTGGGGGGCTTTTTGGTTGGAATTGATGCTGAGACTTCGGACCTCAGTTATTTCCACTGAATAAAGCTGATATTTCCACAAATCTGACTCTCCGTGAGCTGTTTACCCACCGATTGACCTCAGAACCACTGGTTACTGGGAGGTAGACGCATATCACGAGCTGAAGGGGAGAGACCTCGTCCTCCCTACCTCCGTTTGAGAACCTCTCCTGGGGTCGGATTACATCAATATATATATATATATATATATTAATAGAAATGGATAGAAATTGGATTTCTTTTTTTGAAAAACTGGCTGATACTGTGAAATATTAGCAAAGTACATATATGGCAAAGAAATTATATCTAGAACATATTGAGGTCCCTTATAATCATGTAAAGATGCACAATTTAATAGATGTACAATATATTTAAAAAGGTATCTTATCAAAATATATGTATGGATTACACTAAGAATAACAAAAAGTTATTAATAAAAAATGCAAAAAAATCTTAAGAGGATGTAAAAAAAACTACAATGATGAAGCCAGAGAGGTTGTACAGCAGGTAAGGCACTTGTCTTGCATGCACCTGACCCTTTCAATTATAGCACCCTAACTGTTCTCCCAAATTAGTCTGGAGTGATCCTTGAGAATAGAGCCAGGAATAAGACCTGAGCACCATAGATATGTCCTCAGAATAACAACAAATAAAGTCTACCGTGAGATAGCTCTATACTGTTAGAATGTCTAAAGTGTAAATAGAAGCCTACAAGTTTTAGCTAGGCTATGTAAAAGAAGTTTTATTTATAAAAAGTCAAATGTGCAAATGACCCGGATGGTTATGAATAATACTAACTGATAAAATTAACTATGTGATAAAATAAATGAAATATTGATGTTTATATTTTGTAAGATTCATAGACTTAGATTGAGTGAAAAAAGTGAGATTTGCCATTTCCAAAAGAGAATATTTCCTATACTATTTTATTTACATAATAGTCTGTAAAATGCAATATCATCTGTAGTGACAGAAAAATGTGATAAGTCAAGAAGCTGGAGATATCTGATAAGGATGACAAAAAGGGTATTGGGAAATTTTTGAGATGGCACATATATGATTTGCTGTTCCATGGTGATGTTATATGTATATATAACATGCATCACTATACTATTTAAATATATAAAGTGTATTTTATATCATCTTATATTTTAATAAAGCTATTTATAAAGAAAATTTGATTACATCTTAACCTCCAACTATGCTCATCAAAATGTAGTTCCCAGGTATCCACTAGTCCTCATTATCCTTCATAAATTGTATAATTACTTAAAAGTAAATGTAATTGAAAGAAAGAAATAAAATGCCTGGCAATTATGTTCTGGTTATAACACTTAGAGCTGTAACACACCTCTTGGAATTATGGTCTGTAGATGGGATGTGTTTTCTTTAAGCAAATTAATCTGATAATAGGTTATAGATGCTGGTCTAAATATATATTTTACCTTGTCAATTCATTAACTGTTTAACAGTGAACAATAATTCTTACTTCTTCTACTATAAAATAAATAGGATTTTTCTGTTTTGATTTATTCTGCATTTAAGGTAGACCTATCAAATATTAACAGATCTCTAATGAATGATGGTATATTTTGCCTTTGATAAAACATATACCATAATGTAAATGTCCCTAAATCATCACAATTTTGCTTTTCAAGATTTTCAAATCTTCAAGAAATGCTTTATTTTTGTTACAACTAGTCCCCAGCTTTGCTATTTCATCCTTATTCTTACTCACGTGAAAAAGGAAGACTTTATAATAAGATCCATGCTTAAGGAGGCAAAATTACTAATATTTTCTGATTTAAATCAGTGCTATGATAACAGGTATAAATTTTGAATTTTTCCTGGCTTATCTTTTCAAGTTCCTTAGGGAATGAGGACAGTTGAATAAAAATTCTGTACTTATAAATATGTCCATAGCTTATTCAAGTGATGAAAATCAAGCAGTTAGACAAGTATGCCATTTTAAAGAACAGTTTTCTAAGAGACTGAGTGCAACAAAATTGATGATTTCCTATTTAGTTCCTATTATCTTATTAGAAAGGTATGATTTACATTTTGTAAAGGTAGGATGGTGATTATGACATAAATAAAAAATATGAGTGGTTTTTGAAAACCCGGTATTGCCCATATTACAGTATTCTCTAACAGTATTGTACACTGTATGATAATCCTTGTCAGTCATTAAGTATGTCTGATAAGTGGATTAGAAGTTCATGAATCTATATGTTTCAATTTCTATTTATAATATTTGGCAATGTTTTCACTTTGCATATGAACACCTCATTGGCAATCATTTTTTTCCTCTATAGTGAATATATTTTACTGAATTTATCCAACATAGTTTTATCAAATGGGAGGTGGGAAGCAGCAAAATAGAATGCTTTTTTTTTTCCTTTTCGGTTTTTGGGTCACATCTGGCCACACTCAGGGGTTACTCCTGGCTTTGCACTCAGAAATCGCTCTTGGCAGGCACTGGGGATCAAATGGGATGCCAGAATTCAACCCACCATCCGTCCTGGTCAGCTGTGTGCAAGGCAAACGCCCTACTGCTGTGCTATCTCTCCGGCCCCAAAATAGCATACTTTTATATTCATTGATGTTGTTAGTAATTTTGACTCTATCTTTATAAAAGATTTCAAATATTTTGGCCTGTTTCCAGAATTATAGAAAGTCCATTATTATTATTACTCAATTCAATTGGTATTACATACCAGAAGTTGTGAAACATAACTAAAGATAAAATTCTTTACAATGTTTTCTTGTAGTAGTTATAGTAGATTAATCATAAGAATCAGTTTACCTTTCTAATAACTTGACTTTTGTAAGACTATAAAAATATTTCAATCAGGGGCCGGAGAGATAAAACAGTGGTAGGGCATTTGCCTTAGATGCAGAAGGATGGTGGTGCGAATACCGGCATCCCATATGGTCTTGCCAAGAGTGATTTCTGAGCTTAGAACCAGGCATAACCCCTGAGTGCTGCCAGGTGTGACCCCAAAACCAAAAAATATATATTTCAATCAAAGTCAACATGATTTGATATTCAATAGACCAGAGTGAAATTTTTAGGTACAATATGCTTAATAAAGATAAGTAATATCTCCTACAATTGTATTTGTTTTTCTTTTATATATTTATGTATATTTTATGTATGTGTTTCTATATATGTAGTTACACTAACTAGGTTGTGTTAAAATGTCTTTCTTATAATATATTGAAGTCAAATGCTTGAAAGGCCTCAATAAACCTTTCTGATTTTTTAATACCCTTGTTTCTGAGGTTCTATTTGAGATTTAAGTTAAGCATGTGCATTTAGATCATGGATTTATGTTCAAACTTTTGTGAATATTACTGGGGCATGGCATGTTAAATACCGGATTTAAATTATTCTAGCAATTTCAGTGATCTGTTTTCAATGAATATAGCAAACAAATAAATAAACCAAATGAAGCAGATTATATTCCCTAATGTGGTGGTCCTTAGCTAATCAGTAAAGATAGCCAAATGAATAAAAAGATAAATGCATTTTAATTCCTTCTGCCTGACTGTTTTCAAACTAGGACCCACATCTACCCTTCTATCCCTTCTTCATACTAAATGGGAGTATCGGTTTTTCTTAATACTCAAACCTGCCAGTCTTAAACTAGAGCTATACTACCAGCATGCACTCCTGAGTCTTAAATTGTCAGCTCATCATGCAGATATTGGGACCTTTCAATTTTTATAACCATGTTAGCTGAGGAAGATAGAAGGGAAGTGATATATGTAATATATATGTATATATGATTGATTCTGTTTCTCTAAACTTCTTTTTTTTTTTTGGTTTTTGGGCCACACCCAGTGACGCTCAGGGGTTACTCCTGGCTATTCGCTCAGAAGTCGCTCCTGGCAGGCACAGGGGATCATATGGGGAACCGGGGGATCGAACTGCGGTCCATCCTAGGTTAGCGCAGACAAGGCAGGCACCTTACCTCCAGTGCCACCGCCCGGCCCCAAATGTTTCTCTAAACTTCTAAAGAATCATGATGAAATCAAAGATGAAGTGTTTATCAGTTCTACTGCTTTTTTTTTTCCTGACAAACACAATGTGATTAGCAGCATTTTAAAAATAGCCTTCTAATTTGGATACCCTATTTCTGGGAATGTCATTATGTACCACTATGCTAATTATGTTATATTATACAGCACATTTAATCTTAAAATAGAGAGATTATCTTGTTGGCTCAAGTTCATCATATCTGTCTATTTAATATCAGAGCATTTTCTCTTGCTGGAGACAGTAATAAAAGTCAGAGATGAGTGTGAGGGGGTTTCACAGGAGGGATCATGCTGCCAGTGGTGATATTATAAGAGAGCTTGTACTAAGACTTATAAATAAACAGTAAATGTCCCCCAGAAAGTCAGAATGATCCATGTAATAAGAAATCAAAGATCTTATTCTTGCAACTCTTCTACAACTGTTATAAATTCTTCTAAACTAAGTGAGTTTGAAGTAGATTCTGGATTTCCACCTAAAGAGATAATAGACAGAGCACCTAGAGCCTGCTTAGATTTTGGATCTGTATACTTGATATATGAAATGAATGCTTTTCTAAGGGTATGTTGTATTTTATTATAGAAGATTAGTACATATGGCCATGAAGATGTGTTTTCCTGTATGTCCATTAGGAGAGAATCAGAATTAGGAGAGAAAGCAGGACAAAGAGCACCTTTGTCAATGCAGATTTAGCAGGTAAAGTGGCTCTATAACCAACAATCCCCAAAGTAGCTTTCCTGCTTCCAGCATTCTCTTTGTACTAGGATTTCTCTGGCAGAACACTTCTTCCAGGAGCTCAGCCTCAACACCACTTATCCAACTACCCTAATGATATTTGAAGCATCTAATGCCTCATAATAAATAAATAACTGCACAAATATTAGGTAATTTCTGCCATTTTCTGAGGCTTAACTTTCACACATTCAATTTTCTGCTACTGGTTAAATAGTATCTGTCACTTTATTGAAATCTCATAAGTATTTTTTTTTTAAATTTTTGGGTCACACCCAGTGATGCTCAGAGGTTACTCCTGGCTATGCGCTCAGAAATTCCTCCTAGCTTGGGAGACCATATGGGACACTGGGGAATAGAACCACAGTTCTTCCTGGGTCAGTGCATGCAAGGCAAATACCCTACCACTGTGCCATCATTCTGGCTCTATGAAATCTCATAAGTATTTACCTCTTCTTATATTTGGTGTTGGTAGTGTATCAGTCTCCTACATGGATTCTTTTACACATTTAGTCTATAATTCTCATTCTATTTTTCAGACTTATTTTCATTCAACAATCATGTGGTAGGCATTTGCTAGCTTGAAGACTTCGTATGTAAAAAAATGCAGGGATCACATGCTAATACATAAACAAATGTCTATAGACAGGTGATAAAATCTTAAGATACAAAGTATGCTGGAATCCAAAAAGAATAAAACACATAACCCTCTGGAAGCATTTCACAAAGATAAGAGCACTTGAGGTGACTAATAGATGAGTAGACATACTCCAGACAGACAAGGTAAGGAGAGATATTCAGGGCACAAGAAACATTAAAAGCAAATTCAGGGACATTTGGAAATGATACTAGTTAAGAGACAGCACTGATGTTCTGTGGTTGAGTTTCTGGGTACAGATGGTAGCTGGCAGAGAAATTAAGTCAGGGCTTATATGGAAGTTTTTATGGGTTTTTATTATGCGTTTCATCTCAAAAGAGGGTTTATTAGGATAATTATCTCTCTAAAATTCTTAGCCTTGATGAGTATTATATTCAAATGAAATCTAAAATTCATAGATTGGTTTAAAGATGTTAGTCACATAAATCTTAGTGTCAATTTAATTCAGTTTCCTCTCCTCTTCCATCAATTTACTAATTTATTTATCTATTATAGAGGAGGGGAGTATGCATGGTGCATATCATGTAGCAGATTATTGGAAATGTACTACCATTTATTCTTGTTAAGGTGGAAAGCCAGTGATGTGGCCTGCTGTAATTCACATTGTAAAGTAATCACCTTGGCAACTCTCTGAAAAGTTAAAAATGCGACAACGGGCAAGAGAATAAACCAAGAGATAAATAAGATGGTTATTGTAATAATCTATAAATACCTATGACTAGATTGAAACAGTGAAGAGTTATTATTCTGTATATACTTTAAAGGTGAAAATCACAAGGTCTTGTTGGATTTGGTGTGGGTTATGAGCAAAAGAGAATCCAGTTTGATACTATGGTTTTCAACCTGAGTTTTTGTAATATTCATGTTAGTGACTATGGAAATAGTAGAAAGTGGAAGAAATATCAGAAGTGGGTTTTTTCAACATGGCAATATTTAGATGCTAATCAGACTTCCAGCCTCTTTTTTGAACATGTAGTTAGGGCTGGGAGTCTGGTGCTATAAGAAAGGCTGCAGAGGTAACTCTAAATGGGTTATTTAATAAGTGGGGGTACAAGATAAGATGAAACCATTTGGAAAATGATAATAAATAAGGTGAGAAAGAAAAGTAAGAATGGGATCCTGAGCTTTCTAGCTTTTAACATTCTGGCAGATAGACACCACCAAAGAAAACTAGAAGGAATGAATACTAAGGAGAAAGTGAGATATCTGGAGTGAGTTAAATCCTGAAAATCAAATGACAAAGTATTTCAAGAATGGGGGGGAGGGCAAAAGGGCCATGTAGGATAGGGTGGGTCAAAATAGGTTGAGGTCAAAGAAGTGATCTTTGGATTTCATAATGTACACGTGACCAGAGAATATTCCATAGCCTTGTGGGAAAAGTATAACTGAAGTGGCTTCAAACCAGAAATAGAGGAGAGGAATGGTAGACAGTAAGCACACCATTTCCATCAAGCAGTTTTCTTATAAAGTAAAGGAAGAAAATGAAAAAGTGGTGGTGAAGGAAGTAGGGTCAAGAGAAGATAGTTTTTTCTTCTTAAGATTTGAGAAATATATTTTGCTTTTAAATTTGCTACTGAGAATGATGTTATTAGTGAGTGGGGAGGAACTGATTACATCAATGTCCTAGAGAGGCAACTGTATCGTAAGTGTATTGAGCATTGAAGAGGTGGCTCAAAGAGGGGCATCACATTAAAGTTAATGAGAGCAGTGTACCATGGAATATATGTAGATGAGAGGGGAGTTGTGGTGGAAGGTGATTTTACAAGTTCTTTTCCTTCTATTCAATTTTTATCTCAATGCAGTTGTCAGCAGAGCTATATGACAGAGAAGATGTATTTTAGATTATACTTTATTTTATTCAAAACAAAGATCATCTCTGGTTTCTTTATATCTGTTTGTTTAAAACTTGTTTTGGTTTCACCCAAATCAAATATCACCCCTGATTCCTTCGTATCTATTTGTTTACAACTTGGTTTTACCCCAGAGATTGTCTTACATGTAAACCTAGACTTTACTGGCTCAGAATAGCCTGAGCTATCTGTCCTTACTTGGTCCTTACTCCCCCAACTGGGGGCCATCTCTGTACTCAATAAAAACTACCATTATGGCTGGCAATTTACCTTGATAATAGGTAGAAAATTGCCAGAATACCTGTGTTTCCTCCTCAGCGTGATCTGGATTATTTTATTCCGTGCAGTGACTTTGCTTTAGACTTATTCACCTAGGGTTGGAGATATAGCACATGGGATGATTTTACAGATGTTGAGAACAATTTCAAGTTTGTAGAAAAGCAGGTAAGGTAATAAGGTATTAAGGTGCAAGGTAATAACCTAAGGGTGTACTTGAGTGAGTGACCTTCATATCCCTATCTAAAGTCAGTCGTCCTAAAGTGACTGTTATGAATTTTCTTCAATTGGCCATTGGTATGGAATAGAGGTGAGTCCAACTGAACTTTTGCTGTTCTTTACTCCTTATTCTTTGCACAGGCTTTCCCATCTACCTGGAATTCATTATCTGCCTTGTTCACTCTTTTACATCTTCTGAATCAACTGCCACCTACTCAAGCCCATAAACTCCTTTCTTGGAACTAACAAGGTATTATATGTACCTTTCTACTATAATCTTTGCCACAGTATAATTTGCTTGCTGGTCTCCTCAGCTAATTTGATCAATCATCAAATCCTAGTGTGGTTGTTAGCCTGTAGATAATATTTATTAATTGCCTGATGAATTGAAGAAATCAGAAGAGTTAGCAAGTAGGAGGAGGGGTAGCATCTTATAGAAAGATTGTTGACAATCACATACAGCTTGGCTGCTGCACAAGAAGGGGAGCTCCTATATCTAAGGACAGATAAGATAATTTCTCAGTACAGTGATATAGTGAAATGGAGCCTGAAGTGAAATAAAACCTATGTGAATTGAATCTCTAATAACTTCTACAGAGTTTTCTCCAAAATTTAAATAAATCAAAGGCATTCAAACATGTAAAAGAAATTTGTAAAATGAAAACATACTATGCTACCTAAAATTATGTTTTATGCAACTCAATTATATAAATGTGTTGAATTTGTATATTTCACTAAAGCACAGACTATATATAACAAAGAAAGAGAAAGATGTTTAGAGATCAAAAGAATGATGTTAGCCACAATCTTCTTGTTGGTCTTTTTGTTCTTCAAAGTATCCATGGAAGATATTATCACAATTTTGTTCAGTTACAACATGTTCTAGCTCTTCTTACTGTCTTTGAGCCAGAACCCTGACGTGACCTATTTTGCTAAGCCAGGTGGTGGTGTAGACAGATAAAAGTGCCAGCACATGCTATAGGAAGCATTAAATGAAGAGCATGCTGATCTAACTGCCTGGTGTCATAATACATGGGTTTGGGAAATGTCTGTACTTACAAAAGACCAAATTTCCACAATTTTACACTATTTTAGGAAACTCTAGATCTAATGAAGCTATTGACAATTCCAAAGCAATGGTGTTTTGATGATAATGATAGGAAGTTGTATACTCCTAATATAGGTTCTGGTTTTTATTTTTGGCTAATTGTGTATGTCTACCTGTTTAATATTTCCCTTGAGTTTCAAATTTTCTTAGATCACACAAAGACCATTATTTGGGGGAAGGGAGTTTGGAAGGCTTCCAAGAAGCTTTTCAGCAACTGGAAACAAACTTGGAGATACTCAAAATAGCCCAAGAATAGGCTGATGCTTGTTTGAGGTACTAAGCAAGAACATGACACACATTGGTGCATAGGACCACCTGGGCTACACCGTGTCATGTTGAGTGTTTTAGGCAGTGCCAAAGATTGAGCCAAATTTTTCATATTCCCCTAACTCCTTTGCTATCTCCTTTCCTTCCCATTTCCCTTTCCCTTTCCAGATTATGATTTATACCCTGTACCCTCTACCCACAAATGTTCACCATTGTAATTTATGGTTATTAAATTATCACTGGTTATTAATTGAGTTATTTTAATCAGTTTATATCAGAAAGCTTTCATGGCATTCAGATATAAGCAGAAAATAAAGAAAAGCAGAACTTTTTCTACTCTGTATACAATATTTTTCTTAAAGTCCTGGAGTTCAGATATCTTGAATGAATTCCTATGATTTAGGACACTGTTACTCTCTATACTCTTTTTTCCCCAACAATTGAAAAGTTCACTATGCTCAATTATCTTTGTTTCATTGCCTAATTTAAAATAATTTACAGATTTTTTTCTATTTTCTCATGTGGGGGGTAAAGTCTATTAAAGAAGTGGCTCTAAGAGAGAAAGAGAAAGAGAAGAAAAATGTCTATCCTAGAGGCAGGCAGGGGAGAGGGCATAAAGGAGGATGGAAGGGAAACTGGGGATACTGGTGGATGGAAATATGCACTGGAGAAAGGTGTTGTACATTGTATGACTGAAATTCAATGGTGAACAACTAGGTAACTGTAGAAAAGCCCAACTGTATTATGAATAATGCTGTAATCACAATGTTTAAATAAAGTTACTTAAAAAAAAAAGAAGTGGTTCTAGAAAACACACAGCTGTTGTATTCTGATTTAGTCCAACAAGTCTCCTTGTTTTCTAACTTTGTAAGTCAACTTGAGTTATGCTCTTCTAATTCTGTGAGGTTCTTTCAAGATGCAAATATAATTCTTGGGTAGAGTGGCATGTTACTCCATTACTGTCTAGAGAGAAACTCAGCTTACTTTTAGTAGAGTTGTTAATACTAGTCACATTAAGGAATTAAAAAAAGAGACAGATTAGTTTTATGAGAAAGGCATCATAAAATTCTGGGAACATGGAGTGATGCCCAAAGAAAAGCAAAATAAGATCATGAGACTAAGGAATCAAATTTAGAGTTGATCTGAAAAGCATTAAGATGCCATAACAGAATAAAGATAAAGGCTGTCTAATCTTGAAAGGTTGGAAATTTGTTCCAGTCACCAATGTCCCATTTTCTCTTCTCTCCCCTCTTTCTCTCTCTCCCTCTCTCCCCTTCTTTTCTCCCTCCCTCCTTTTATCTTTCTCTTTCTCTCTCTAAGTGTTCCACTTTTTCCTTCTTAAACATTGTTGTTTTCAATATTGTTAATATTATTACTAAAGGGCTATGATGAATATTACTTTACCTCCTCCTAGCACTCAGTTCTTGTTCAGAGTGATCATTTCCAACTATCACTGCCATTGTGGTTCCTTCTCTGCCCTAACTACACTCCCCTGCTAATGTGGCAAGCTTCCTACCATGGGCCTGTCCTCCTAGCTCTCTTCTGTATTGTCTCTTTAGGTATTATTACCATACATTTTTTTATATCCCACAAATGAGAGTGACCATTCTATGTCTATATTTCTCCATATAATACAGTTCACTCACCATACTACTCTCCATATCACCATGTAAAAGCAAATTTCATGATTTTATTTTTTCTTAATAGATGCATAGTATTCTATTGTGTAAATGTACCAATTATTTCTTAACTCACTCATCAGTTTTCAGACACTTGGGTTGTTTGCAGATTCTGACAAATGTGACATTGTAGTAAAGATGCCTTTCTTCATTGTGTCTTTTTGGGTCTCTAGCATGTAGTCCTAGGAGTGGTATTACTGGGTCATATGAGAATTCTATTTCTTTTTTTTATTATTTTTTTATTTTATTTTAACAGACATTTATTAGAATATATAATGGCAAATCTTACACAGTGATATTAAAGGTAGTCAATGGCAAATCTTACACAGTGATACTTAAGGTACATGGTGACAATAAATGGGGGCCTTTCCACCAGTGTTGTCCTCCCTTCATCCCCATTCCCAAGGATATATCCCTTATCACCCTCCTTTATCCCCCAGAATGCTAGTGCATCTAAAAGCATATATGTTAACCCTAATGTAAACCTTTATTTTTTCCAGTTCCAGATATTTTTACTGTGATTTCTTAAAGGTTTGGGAGAATTCGATTTCTAATTTATTGAAGAATATTTTCCAAAAAAGCTGGATCAGTTCACATTCCCACAAGCAGTGAATGTGATTCCTTATCTCCCCACATTCATAACAGCATTTATTGTTCTTGTTCTTTTTAATGTATGTCAGTCTCTGTGTTGTGAGATGATATCTCATAGTTTTGTTTTGCATTTCCTTGAAGATTAATAATGTGAAGAATTATTTTTTTCATCTTAAATTTTTATTGCAGTAATACTGGTTTGCAATGTATAAATATTAGTCTATATTTTTCGTACAATGCTATCTCACCCTGTCCACCATTGAAGTGACAATATTCCTCCACCACTTTCCCCCCTAATCTGTGTAACCTCAGTCATGAATATGTAAAGACTTCTGAAAAAACTATTAACATATGTATAAGATGTGATTTTGCTCTGGCCCTGCTGGGCATAAAACCAGAACCCTGCTCCTTTCCTTTGAAGCTGTTCTCCAGTCCGTGTTGGTGGGGCATCCTTCTTAATTTGAGTTGTTTCATTGTCAGTTAAAGCTCCCCTTTTCTAGCCAGCTAGCTGTTCCTGTACTGTTCCTAGGATGAGAGCTCATCGAGACCACATGAAAAATTCCTCCTCTCTTTTCATTCTATTGGTCAATACAGAGATGTAGAGGGTCTACATCTCTGTATTGTTAATACACTTTTAGGTGATTCTATCACAAGTCATTCCTACTGAGGAGAATTGTAGGCCCTCAGTCATTGCAGATGTTTTTTTTATTTTATTTTATTTATTTTTTTAATATTTTTTAATTTTGATCATAGTGGCTCACATATCTTTCACGTTTGTATTTTAGATACATATTAACATTGAATCAGGGGAATACCCACCACCAGGTTTGTCTTCCCGCCCTCCCCATTCCCTTTCTGTATCCCATATCCTCCACCATCACTCCCCAGGCTGCTAGAGTAGGTGGTCCCTCTTTGACTAGCTTATTATCGGTGATCATACATCTGTTTGGTCCTGGTGCCCTCCCTTATTTCTCCCTCTATTTGAGAGGCTAAGCTAGATAAATCGAGTTATGTGGTTTTGTTTGAGGGAAAGAAAAGGCATAGAGTGGGGTAAAGATTAAGCCAAAAAAAAGAATAATAAAATAGAATAAAGATATTCTTAAGATGGATGGAGTCCTTCTAGTGACTCTCAGCCTCAGTTTGAGAGAGGACATGAAAAAAGTAATTGAAACACTATAACAATACAAAAATAAGTGTCAAATAGATATCCAATGAGGCCTACAGCAATAAAGAGAAGCACCACGAAATAGCCTCAGTTCTGAATTCAAATCATGCTGGAGGGGCCTGGGAGATAGCATGGAGGTAAGGCGTTTGCCTTTCATGCAAAAGGTCATCGGTTCGAATCCTGGTGCCCCATATGGTCCCCCGTGCCTGCCAGGAGCAATTTCTGAGCATGGAGCCAGGAGTGACCCCTGAGCACTGCCGGGTGTGACCCAAAAAACAAAACAAAACAAAACAAAAAAAGGGCAGGAGTCTTTGGGGGCCGGGCGGTGGCGCTGGAGGTAAGGTGCCTGCCTTGCCTTGTGCTAACCTAGGACAGACCGCAGTTCGATCCCCCGGTTCCCCATATGGTCTCCTGTGCCTGCCAGGAGCGACTTCTGAGCGAATAGCCAGGAGTAACCTCTGAGTGTCACCGGGTGTGGCCCAAAAAACAAAAAAAAA
>PVKC010036499.1:0-13210 GCA_004027635.1 Crocidura indochinensis
TAACTAAGTCACCCTTAAGAACACTATTACTATCTGTGCTTTATACTCTCAGACTTAATCTGTATTCATGCAGTTAGGCTCATGAATGTGCTATTTCTCTCTCTCAACTATTTTCAATCCACAGACATTGAATACCCTTTGTATTTTCTGTCAAATATTTTGCTAAAAGCACTTACTAATATTTTAGTGCTAGATAAAGTATTATTAAATTCCATATCCTTGGCGCTGTCAAGGTTTTTCTGGATAACTTTTGCTTGATAAATTAAATCATTATTTGAAGTTACTATGCTTAAATATATGCATATTAGCATAATGGTTGAATGTTTTCTTGTTTCTGATACAAAAATGTTTGAAAATTTCTGTAATATGTATTCAAAAAAATTTTAAATATCATCATATATTAGGAAATACAATGAAAAGTGATCCAAGGTTTATCAGGTTCAGAATGTGAAATAAAATATCAAGTAGAGTCATAGAAATAATTTTGTAGAAAGATCTTGAATTATTTTTATTATCTAATTATAGGTAATATAACTGTAATTTTTGCCATCAATGCATTTTTAGAAGGCAGAAAATTTTATTGGAAAGTAAAGGAGAAAGGAACTTTACATATGGAGAGAACTAAATTATATAAATGCATCTTTTAAATTTGAGTTTTTCTAGTTTGCTGAAAAGCATTATAAAACCTTATACTGAAACTTAAATTTCCTGAAATCTCTGTCCATTCACAATAAAATTTTCTAAAATTTATTACAGTTTTAATAGGAAAGATTTTATTTAAAATTTAGATCGAAGATATCATAAAAACTTTTGATTACCCTATAAGTTTTATGAACTTCTTCAGTAATATATTTCTAGAATTTCAGATTATAGCATTTTCCTTAACTCGTGATATTGAAAAAGCAGTTTATCTTTATATGTCATGAATTACATATATGATTTAGTTATAATGCAGGACAGAGAAGAACTGTTCTCAAATTTGTATTCAAGAATGATGGATATGAAGGAGATGGATTATTATAAATAAGTGGCATTGTTTTTAGGTTAAAACCAGTGCAATCTGATTTGCTTTGTTTAGTGTATTTTCCATGTAGACCAAGTAATCTCTTGTTTTGTTCAATGGGGAGTTGGTGTCTATAAATATTCTTTAATTTTTTTTTTTTTGGTTTTTGGGTCGCACCCGGAAGTGCTCACACTTCTGGCTCTAGGCTCAGAAATCACTCCTGGCAGGCTCAGGAGACCATATGGGATGCCGGGAATTGAACCACCATCCATCTGCATGCAAGGCAAATCCCCTACCTCCATGCTATTTCTCCGGCCTCTAGTATCTATAACTTTTAATATGTTATTTTTTGATTTGCTAATGTACAGACTGATAATTTAGGGATCTCTACCGACTTATTTGAAGGGCAAGCTACCAAATCATCTCCTGGAGATAATCTTAAATTGCGTATTAATCTTATATATGTGTTGACAAAATATTTTCAATTCCTTATTTACTTAACATGTTTAGCTAATTGATAAAAATGTGGGAGTTTTAACTGATTTTAAAGTTGAACCCAGTATGAACTATCTAGAAGATTAAATTTATTCCTAGCATGATGCCTGTCTTGCTGTTTCATTTTTTAATGAAGTACCAAATTGTAATTGCTTTATTTTAAATAAAATAAATGAATAGATAAATAAATACATAAATAGAATTCTCCTGCAAACTAATTTTCTCTCCCTGAAGACAGTACAGAATAAATCTTGGTGTCCTCTGGCTCATGAAATATTTTTTAAATGAATATAACAAAGTGAATTTGCTCTGATTTGAACATAATTCCACATAAAAAACCCATACAAACGGGGCCCGGGAGATAGCATGGAGGTAAGGTGTTTGCCTTTCATGCAAAAGGTCATCAGTTCGAATCCCGGTGCCCCATATGATCCCCCATGCCTGCCAGGAGCAATTTCTGAGCATGGATCCAGGAGTAACCCCTGAGCACTGCCGGGTGTGACCCAAAAACCAAAAAAAAAACAAAACAACAACAACAAAAAAAACCATACAAACAATTGATATATTTTGATACAAAGTAAGATTGAGCTACCTGTCCTTATACTAACATGGGTAGCAATTTCATCTGATTTGCTTCTAAATAGTGACTATTTAAAATGCTTTGGAAAGTTAGTCAGTCTTCAAGATAATTTTTTTTTAAAAAATCTCAAAAATTGATTATCAAAATGCATCTGAATAGCCATATTCTCGAGATCAATGGCCTTTTGCTAGTTATCTTTCTGCAGTTCCTTTTTTATTAATGTGAAAATTATTAATTAATCATTAATATGAAAAAATAATCAATTTTTCAATTGAACCTATTTGCAGTGTTTTGGAGGGAATCAAAAGATCTGAAGTCCGAGGTTTCAGTAGAGCTTTAGTCCTATCTGACTTTCTGCTGAAGTTTTCTCATTTGAGATTAGAAAAAGAAGAAATGGAAGGTCAACATTCTTAGAACATTATTTTCTTCTATTACAGTGGTCGGCAGCCTGTGGCTCGCGAGCCAAACGTGGCTCTTTACACTTTTAATTTGACTCTTCTGTGTGCTGGGCGGCCCCTCAAGGAGTCAGGACTCTACTAGCATCTGCCAGTGCGAGCCCTGTGTGCAACCTCAGCTACCGGCTCCAGGAGTGTAATATGATACCCAGTATCAACCCTAAACAAAGGTGTTTCCCCCAACATCATTCTTTCTTAAATCTCTTTCTTTGATATGTAAAAGTCCACTGAATATGTACTTTTGTATCTCTCTCTCTTGACCTGAAGCCTCCTGGTATATGGAATTGGTTTTAATAAAGAAAGAGGTGTTCTAGCTTTTTGGGCTCGAGGCAGAGAGTACAAGGTAAAAGGTCACGGACTCCATGATCATCTTTTCCTGGCTAGCTTGGTTTATTATTTCTTTCCTACTATCCTGCTTCTTCAGACCAGGTTGGGTTGGGTTTAGAAATACAGTGCCTGGAGTGATCTTAAAACACATATTTTATTTTATCTTCCATGAAGGGATTCTCAACCCAGAGTTTTCTTTTTCGTGGATTCTCATGTTCAGAGTACTCAAGATTAAAGTTGTGAGCTAATGCCCTTAAATGCTGTTTTTCATGTTGATTATGACTTTCTGCATAATATAAGTGGCAATCAGAATTTTTTTTGCAAGAGTGGAAACATTTCAATATCTCCTTCTCAGACTATCCCAGAATCAGATTCTTTTTTTGAACACATCTATCTTGTGTCTCACAGTAAAAACTACTTGTGAAACTCCCCTGCAGAGAAATATTAAATTTGTAAGGAAAATGAACAATGTCTGCCAAATACACAAGCTTAGCTACCCATTCCTTGTCCAGCTGGGGCTGTACAAAGTTAGAGTTCTGCTCTCACAGGAACTGCACTACTTCTTCCCTCTTGCCAACAAGGCAAGACAGCACCCTTCCCCTGAACAGCCACTTCACTTCTTCATGGAGAAGATGCTAGTAGTGGGCATCCATACTCTAACCCAGGGTGGTGAATAGCCTGGATTTGATCACAATTGTTAATTTCACAAATTATCTTTACTGTGTCATCTGTCACAGAGTTTAGTTCAGCAGAGTTTATTTTAATCCAGTCTATCATACAATGAGTGGATACAATGTATGGGTGTGCAACTTCTGTTTCTTTTGACTACACAAAAACACTGACCCATGGACAGTGCATCATCTGCACATATGTCAACACATTAGATTATTATTCTGAGTGAAGTGAGTGAGAAGGAGAGGTGTAGACACAGAATAATCATTTGTGGCATATAAGAATATATAGAGAAAATAGGGATGAGGACAGGAGGACTAGTCCATGATAGGAAGCTTGCCATAAAAAAGTGGTGAGTTCGTTGGAATACAGAAAGGTACATTATGACATTGATAGTTGGAACTTATCAGTATGGATTAGAACAGGATGCTGAAAATGGATAAGTGACACGCATGGTACACTTTAACAATATTACAAACCACGGTGTCATAAAGGAATTTTTGCAAAAGGAAAAGAGAGATAGAAAAAAGCAAAATGCCTACCTCTGACATAGGCAGAGGAGGATGAAGGGGAAGGAAACAGGGACATTGGTGGTGGGGAAAGTGCACTGGTGAAGGGTGATGTACATTCTATGATTGGAACTCAAATATGAATAATTTTGTAACAAATATGCTTAAATAAAAATTATTTTTAAAATGTTTCAGGCACTCTATCATAATTCCTTTATAATATATCATATGCCTTTAACAAAGTGCTGTTTTTGTTGTTGTGTGTATTTTAGTTTGGTTTCTTGCAGCACACACTAAAGTGTCAAGAGATTTTTTTGCTTTTAGTAAAATCACTACTTTTCTTTGGAACACTGTCCTTGCTTTTAAAGATTGTTAAAAGGTTTTTCTCTTTTACCTGTTTCATCTCCATGTTGTAGGATTTCAAATCTTCAGCACATTTTGGTTATCAAGAGGAAACGTTTTGAAACGTTTTGCTTACTTATTATCAGAAATCAAAACATTTTTCCTGGAGAAGGGTGTTCAGTATCCAGAATTAACACACGACCAGTGGATTCAAAAACTGTATTTCATGATTGATGTTACTTCACAAATAAATCAGCTTAATCATAAACTACAGGGGAAAGAAAACACAATTTTTTCTATGTTAGAAGTTATTTTGTTTGAAAACAAATTATCTGTTTTTTTGCACAAGATTTTGACAGAGAAACTTTGATCACCTTCCAAGCCTGTTGAAACATTGCCAGGAAAATAATTCTGATATTGACATTACCTATTGTAAAACAGCACTTTTAAATATGAGGGAAGCCTTTCTCAAGAGGTTTCAGGATTTCAGAAACAGCAAAGCAATGTTGGCCTTTGTTACAAAATCCTTGGATGCCACTAAAACGGAATTAAAATTTCTCCCTTTAATATCGACATTGGCAACTTTGAAATGCAATTTCTGGGTTTAAAAAACAAAGAACTGTGGAGCTCGAAATTTGAATGTCTTTGTGCTAATTTAGAAAGATTGGGAAACACAAATGTGAACTTAGTTCACAGCACAAGTGGTCTGCTTTGAAAGACCTGGAGAAGGAAGATATGTTGATTTTTAACACCTGGAATAGTATTCCTGACTCATAATCAACTAAAAAAGCTAGTGTTTGCTGTTCTTTCCTTGTTTGGATCTACATTATATGCAAACAATCATTTTCAAGCATGAACCTTTTCAAGAGTAAATTGAGAAATTGTCTCATCGATGAGAACCTGGAATATTGCCTAAAATTAAAAACAGCACACAAACCTGACTTACTCAAACTATCCAAGGAAATGCAAGGCTAATGTTCACATTAGAGCTTGTGACTTTGTCATTGTCAGGATGCAATTTTCTCTACATTGTAAGGCAAAATTTTATAGAATTTAACGTTATCAATAAATAATAACATTGTAAAGTTTTTGTTTTATCTGTTGTGTTATTTGTATCCTCCCGACCTATGTGGATACTTGCACGCAGAATATTCTCAATAAAAACTTATTGAAACTAAAAACAGTGTACCATCCTATGTATTTTCGGTTTTAAATATGTGGCTCTCGGTTCTGAAGAAATAGCATGGAGGTAAGGCATTTGCCTCTCATGCAGAAGGTCGGTGGTTTGAATCCTGGGATCTCATATGGTCCCCTGAGCCTGCCAGGAGCAATTTCTAAGCATAGAGCCAGGAGTAACCCCTGAGCGCTGCCAAAAAACCAAACAAACAAAAAAACAAACAAACAAACAAACAAAATGTGGTTCTCAAGATAAATTTCAATCGTGGTTTTGGCGAGATTTGGCTCAGTTGAAAAAAAAGGTTGCCAACCACTGATCTATTAGATTCATATAGAAATTTTTCTCAAGTTGTTAAAATCTCTCTCTCTCTCTCTCTCTCTCTCTCTCTCTCTCTCTCTCTCTCTCTCTCTCTCTCCCCACCCCTGCCAGTACCTTGATCTCTTTTTTTAATGGTTTTTGAATCGCACCCAACTTGTTACTCCTGGTTCTGAAAATTAAATCCTGGTGGGGTTTTGGGGACCATGTGATATGTAAGGGATCAAACCCTGTTGGCCACATGCAAAGCAAGCATCCTATCCATAGTATTATATATCCTGATTCATAAATATATTTCTCAAAATTTTTGGGGGGGGTTGGGCCACACCCGGTGACGCTCAGGGTTATTCCTGGCTATTCGCTCAGAAGTCGCTCCTGGCAGGCACGGGGAACCATATGGGGAACCGGGGGATCGAACCGCGGTTAGGTTAGCGCAGGCACCTTATCTCCAGTGCCACCGCCCGGCCCCCCTATTTCTCAATTTTATATCTGAGAACAAACAAACATATAATAACTGATAAAGTTCAAAATTATTTTTAAAAGGTCTGTATAGAGAACAGAGGCAAATTAAATAAATATCAAGCTTCACAATTTTATCGAATAAAAACAAATGGAATTTAGGGAAAAGAGAAATCAAATGATATTTAAAAATATAAAAGCAGTTTTATTTCAACAACAAATATATACCACCCTTGACATTCAACCAATTTCATAAGCTTCCTTTGGGGCTCAATGCTTTCTGCACATCAATGAAAGAATCAGTATTTGAGACACGAAGTAACTTTTTGGCAGACATTGAAAAAGGAACCAAATGGTCTCTGTCTTTTCTGTGATCAACTGTGAAATGAAAACCTACCACTTAAATCACTTCTTCTGCAACCTAATTTGTTCTCCCTGAACACAGTACAGAACAAGTCTTAGAGCCCTCTGGCTCATGAAATATGTTTTAAAATAAATATAACAAAGTGAAGTCGCTCTGATTTGAACATAATTCCAACCTGAAAGTATATATACTTTGTACTTTGGGAATATTATTTATTTATTTATTTTAGAACATTGCCCAAGTATTTTTAATCTAGCAGTGTAGATCTAGGTATTCTGTTCTGGAGTAGCAGTGAAACATTTGTAAATGAAGCCATGCCTCCCTATTTTGAGGGTTCAGTTTTAAATTTAATCTATTTGTAAAATATGTAGTTGTTACAAGAGAGAGAAATAGAAAGAGAAAGAGACACAGGATAGGTGGAATGAAAGAGAATAGGGGTCTTTTTGCTGGTTAGATGGCATTAGTAATTTAGTAATGAGAGTGCTGACAATTATATATATATATATATATATATATATATATATATACATATGCAATTGTTAAGGAAATAACTGATATTCCATAATATTATAAAGAAATGGCAGATCTGGGGCTGGAGCGATAGCACAGTAGTAGGGCATTTGCCTTGCACTGTAGGTCCTCTGTTCAATCCCAAGAACCCCTTATGGTCACCCAAGCCAGGAGTAATTTCTGAGAACATACCATGAGTAACCTCTGAGCATCAACAGTGTGGCCTAAAAGCAAAAAATAAATAAAAATAAAAATAAAACAAAAAAGAAATGGTAGGTCTATAAGTCTTTAAAGCACACCAGTTAATTTTCTCATTCACATAAAGACAAGTTCAATTAAGTCCAAATAATATAATAATTAGCAGGACTGGTCTGTTTTCTTTTATAGCTGTTCATGATTTTTATAGTTACAAGTGAAAAAAATAGAACTAAACTGATTTTATATGTCGTTTACAGCATTAAGGGTCTATGAGCAAAGCTATTTTTTGCTATAAAAATATATATTGTAGCGCTTTTGGTGGGGGATTTGGGCCACACCCTGAGATGCTCAGGGGTTACTCCTGGCTCTGAATTCAGAAATTCCTCCTGGCAACCTCCGGGGACCATATGGGAAGTCGGGGATTGAACCCACATCTGTCCTGGATCAGCAGCATGCAAGGCAAATGTCTACCACTGTGTTAATCGCTTTGGTCCCCCCCAATATATATATATATATATAATTTCTTATATGGATAGAAGTGTTTCTTCTCTTCATCACCCATTTTAAGTATCAGACACAATTTCCCAAAGAATTTAACTATTAAATTTTAAGAAAGGACGAGCTTTACATACTCAGGAATAGGTACCACTTACCTATATAAGGAAATAAAATCTTAGAATTTCTATGAAGATCCTATAGTGATAAAGAATTCCAAGTATACTGCATTTGCATCTTTGCATTTTACCAATTTCTTTTACTGTACCTTAGTTCTTAGAGACAGACTTAATAGGTACAGAATCCTTTAGACCAAGCACAGTTTCAATTTGAACTTACAGCCTTGATAAAGCAGTAGACTTTGCCATTAGACATAATCATGGATGCTATAATAATTATGGGTAAAACAAAAATTGATAATAATAATAAAGGTGAAAATCTTCTAATTGTAAACATTAATGCTATCATTGTTCACTGGGAGCATCATGCATATTTATAAATAAGAAATAATTCTAAAAAATACATATGTTATACAATTTTGATGTAAAAGCAATTGAAGGTGCTTAAATTTATTAACATTCATAACTGAGAAACAGAAGTCATTGAATACCAAAATCTTGATGAAATCGATATTATATATTCTTACACAATAGATAATATTTATTTTATGTTTTGCATGCATACATATAAAACCTTATGTTACAAAATATTAATATATTTCATTTTGACTATATAAAGCTATATATAATAGCCATATGAAAAAAGAGCATTGAGTTAACATAAATTTATTTAATGTCTTTCTCATTTTCACATTACTTCTCTCTAATGGAAATGAGTTATATCAAAGAAATAAGGACTTATTATTATTAGTTAATATTTTGGGGGTTTTGTCATATTACATGGTGTTCAGAGTTTACTCTTCTTCTGTACTCAGTGATATCACATGATTGTTATTAGGGTACCACTTATGGTGTATAGGATCAAATCCAAGTAGGTGGCAAGCAAGATAAGTGCTTAATCCACTGAATTATCATTTTTGCTAATGTATCTCAGGACTTAAATTGCATTTTAAAAAATATTTTACTTCTTGGAGCCAGAGAGATAGTACAGAAGGCCCATTGCTTGCCTGTTATGCAAGGTTGGGTCAAACCTCCAGCACCACGTCCTTCCAGGTATAAGCCCTGAGTACCCTCAGGTGAGGTCCCAAAAAAAAGAAAATTAAAAATAAAAACATTTTAGTTGATCAAAGCTGATAGAGTTGATTAATTTTTTGTAAGAGTCAAACTATGAAGCAACTATGAACCAACTGTTCTATACTTTTACAAACAGAAAAAATAAAACAAATTAAGAACTACACAGCTACACAGTGCTTATGGGCAATAGAATCTCCCTGAATGACACGAAATGTGTTTTTTTCCTATTCCTCTTTATATTCTATTTGTTGCGGTGCCAGATGTTTTAGAATTTCAAGCATCTTAACAACTTTCCAATCGCTGCATGCATAATTTAGTCATAGATTGGTGGTATGTGCTTCTGTATGTCTATGTATGTGTGCATATGCATCTATCTAGAAGTTTTTTCTTTTCTCTCAAATCCCTACATTCAAGTTGAAGAGTATAGAATTTGAAACCATTAGAAAGTAGTGTGTTCGAAATTAAGCAAAATGAGTTTTGAATATATCAATCAATTCTCTTCTGTGTTGTCTCCGTTAGCATGCCATATGTGATGCCTCTCCCTCTTTATTATTTCCTCCATAGAAGGGTGAATCATGATGATGTTAGCAGGTGGCTCCTGTGAGGTGGGAACAAAAGAACTGTATCAGGCATACAAGGAGGGTCAAGAAGTGTCTGTTGTTTTCCACTCTATCTTCCTCAAAATGTATCACAATACTTGGGACTGAAAAAAAAAACTTTTCTTTGAGCATCTACATAGTGTACTTCTTCATTCTTATCAGCTCCACACAGCCATCGTCAAACTGCACCTGACTGACACTTGCTCTACTCTGCGTGAAGAATGATCTCCACCACCTGATTTCTCAACAAGCCATGGATTTCAGGCTGGAGGAAAGAATTGCGCTTTGAAGGAAAAATAAAATAAAATCAGTCCTAATATCTAGACACATTTTCCAGGAAGATCTTCTGCCCTCACAGGAAAGAATTTCAGGAGATGCAGACTGAAGTAAACCAGATTTTATAGATCATGTGGAAGGAAAAAAAGACTGGACTGCTCAAGATAGAATGCAGGATTTAGAGGGAAAGAGCATTGAGTGTAGTTATCTCAGGTTGAGATGTGGCTGAAAATATAGGTAGGGAAATATCCTCCTTTATATGAAACCTTCCCCAAGTGGAGGCTTTGTATGTAGGTATAAGATAACAGCTTGGAGTTTTCAAAGGGCAGAGGTTAGAACTTTTGGTGGTATATTTTCATGCTCTTATCACAGCATTTTATTTCTTCATTTTATTTCTATCTCGAAAATCTAGCCTTTTATGAACCAGTCATGATGTCAGAGTTTTATCATTACCTCAAATTTTTTTCATCCACAAAATGAGTTCAACCTTAATTCTTTCTGGTTGCATATAGTGATAAAATAATTTCTTGAAGTCATCCCTTGATTTTTATTACTTTTTGAAAACTCCGTGCCAACCTTCTCTTGCCCCTGCTAGTATGTGATTATCTCAATAATACCCTTCATTAAAAAGAGATGTTCAAGAACTAACTTACTTAATATAAAACAACTAGCATTGTCTCTTCAACAAAGAAAAACAGCAGTAAATATTAATTTGATACTTGAGACTGAAAGTTTTATGGATACTCCATAAGGAGAAGAAATTATAAAGAACATTTTTGTTGTGGAATTTATATATCACTGGCAAGTACTAGGTGAAAAGTTAATGTACTTAAGAATGTGACCTGTGTCATAAGACAGATTGCAGTTCAGATATTCATTCTTTTGAATTGGACAGTTTTTAAAGTATTTATCTTACTTTTTGCTTAAAATAATAATGGTTATAATAGTAATGTCACCAGATTTTGAGTGCTATAAAAACCCTAAATGTACTATATAGAAATGGAAGTTATGGTCATTCTTGTCATTATAGATTTTCCAGTTAACTTCTATAGATTTTAAAGCTATAAACAAAACACTGGTCTACATTCTGATGAATTTTCTTTGGGAATTAAAGATTATGCTTTCACTAATCGATTCTGTTACTGGAATATTTTTTAATTCTTTCTACATTCTAGAACAAGAGAGTAACAACCTGAGAATAAAGTTCCATGTTGAGAGGATGGAAATATAATGCGATCAAGCAATTTACAGGTACATGGATGGAAATGGAAGATATTATGTTAAATTAAGTAGCCAAAAGAAGGATAAATACAGAATATCACTTATATGTGGTATTTAGGATACCTGCATGAAAAAACTAAAATGGTCTAAATGAGAGTTGTCTCTAACATCTTACACACTTGGTTCCAGAGTATAGCAAGGAGAAAGAAAGAAACTGGATGGAAGAGAAAAACACAAATATGAAAGAATGGGGGCCAGTGACCAAGAGGTCTCATGTACATTGTTGGTGTTAAAAATGGACAGAACTAGATCTTTGGCCTTTTGCCAGCTTGGAGGTCAAAGGAAAAATGGCTGAAAGAAGTTAAGATGCAGGGCTAGCTAAGAATGGCTGAATGCTTAATTGGTTATGATATAGGCCACACATGTGGTGGATAGGGTCTGAATAAAGATGTTACTTCCTGAAGCTTGACTGTGAGTGAGATTTCTACCTGTTGCTTTCCTGGACCCCAGACCCATTGATTAATGGAGGATGGAGCCACGTGGCCTGAAATAGCAGACAGAGTCCTCCATCTCCATCCATCTCCATCCAGCTTCATTCTTTATTTATTTAATACAACAAATGGCGCCCTGAACGTGGATCTGAGTCCTGGACCCAACACAACAGCGATTATGGTGAGATTTCTGCTTTTCAGTTTGATTTTGACTCTTTCCAAATGTACTCAGCCAAAAATCTGGGCCACGTGCAGCCATGTTTAAAGATGGCCACGACCCCTTGCAGGGGTCCACAAGCCATTAAAACAGAAGAGGGGAAAACTTGCATCACCCCCATTCATGGCTCAGAACTGAAACTGTGTTGCCAAAAATCCTTTTCCAAAAAAACCCCCGGCCTCCTCAGAAACTGATGGAGGGCCTTAATTGGAAAAGGTTCAGAAAGAAAAAGCTGCTACAAGTGGACTGATATTCTGAAAACAACCTTTGACTTGAATTTGAACTTTGATTTTGAGAATTTCGGACTGGACTTTTGGTTTGAACTCTTAACATCCAGGGGCACTGCAGGGCTATGGCCAAGAGGGGCGGCAGTGAAGTCTGCTTTCAAAATGCCGCAGCTGCAATCAGCTAAGGACTCTGGCCCTGACGCAGAAAAGCAGCAGAAAGCGCCTAATCCAGCCCCAAAATGGCAATACAAGTGTCTTCGGCTACGGGAAAGCAGGCAATGCTTTCGGATCAACTCAGCTCGGCTCTGCTCCGAGAAAGAGTGTGAGCCTGGGATACTCTCTCCAAATCAAGTAGGTGTAACAGCTCAAGCGGACTGGCTGCAGTACCTGGAACTGTGCAACTTAAAATCACGTGGTGAGATCAGCATGGGACAAATCCAGCGTCTGGACTTATGGTTTTAGGTTTAGTAACTAAGTGGGTAGTCATAGTTTTCTCATAGTTGGTAATGGGATAAGTTTTAGTTAGTTAGTAGTGTAAAAATTTTTTAAAATAGGGGAGTAATAACAGCTTAGCCCATTAAAGATCTGATTTCTTACCACCTGCTTCTAACTTTGTCTTAAGTCATTTTCATTATAATTTAATGTGCTTTATTGTTTTCCATAGTTAATATTTTCAATTGCAAAATGTTTTACTGTGTATATTTTAATGTACTTAGCCTGTTTTTTAAAATGTATGTTATGCATTTATGCTTTTATACTTGTGTGTAGGGAAGGTTAATAGGGACATAAAGTTCCCCCCAAATAGTTTAATAGGTATAGGAACATGGAAGTTCCGGAATAGTGCTTGGTAAAAAAGCATTAAGAATTTTAATTTACAGGTATATGGTACATTCTTCAAAGAAGTGGATCAGGCACTTTTGAAGTTCATTTGGAACAATAAGCACCCTAGAATAGCGAAAGCAATCATTGGGAAAAAGAACATGGGAGGAATTACTTTCCCCAATTTCAAACTTTACTACAAAGCAACAGTGATCAAAACAGCATGGTATTGGCATAAGGACAGGCCCTCAGATCAGTGGAATAGG
>PVKC010036500.1:0-13209 GCA_004027635.1 Crocidura indochinensis
CACACACACACACACACACACTGTGTGTGAGCCCACCAGGAGCCACTTGCCGTCTCCCCCGTGACTCTGCGCAGCGCTGAGGGCCTAGGCCCTGCCGCTCCAGCTGAGCCACACTTGGTCAGGGACTGGCAAAGAGGAGGGGCTGCGGTGAGCTGAGCTTCCTAATTACCTTTGTATTCTCTGTCCCAGCGGCCCTGAAGGAGGTGGAGAGGGGCCCCAGAGCCCCCGGCCGGTGCTGCGCATTCCAGGGCCCTATTAATAATTAAACTGTCTGTCACTTACCAACAACATACATTCCAAATTAAATTTAAGCAAAAGGGAAAAAGAGATCATTTGGGACTGAATTAGTGGGCTTCCGAGAGAAATAAATAATAATCAAACATCTGTGTTCCAAATAGGACGTGCTTTATCAGACAAACAACTGTTACCTCTCGTGCCTAGAACTGCTTGGGGAAAGACAGTGCACGGGGCCCGAGCTGGGACCGAGGTGAGGGAAAGTTCATTAACACTCATACGTGGGGGCTCACTGCCCCTCATCAGTGCCACGGCATCTCTGCCACCTGCCAGAAAGAGGGGGGACAGTCCCAGAACTCAGGCCCAGCAGCCGCTCCCCGGCCCACCTTGGTTAGGGGAGTTGACACCAGCCTGTCTGCTGTGAAGGTTATCTCGAGAATTTATTTTTGCAGGGAAGGAAGAGAGAAGAAACAGAATTGGCAAACAAACAGGCAGAGAGGGAGAAATCAGTGTCCCCGCAACCTGCGAGAATATGATGGCATTTGCCAGGAGGCCACTGGCCAGGCTGACATGGCCTTGCACCAATGGCCCTAGAGGGGCAACATCTCCCTTGTGGTCACCTTGTGACATCTCCCAGCACAAAGCCCCCGTGCTCGTTGGCCTTCAGATACTGTCACTTCCACGTTCTTGTGGTGAGTCTGCAGGGCCCTGTCCCCACACCTATGGGCGAGGTTGGACCCTTCCCCAGGACAGCAGGGGCCTCGCCATGGACTCTGGGCACCTCTTTGCAGAGCTTGGCCTGTGTTCTCAGCATCCCTGTGCCCTCGGCCCGGCTGCTGGGTGCCCGTGAGCCAGGCCGCATCTCCCCCCAGGTGACTGGGTGAAGAGCCTCTTGCAGCTGGAACACTTGTTCTGGAGAGCCGGGTTTTGTCTGACACAATATGGGACGACATTTGTCATCCGTTATCAGGGGTGATATATGTGTTAGCCCGCAGAGAAACATCTGCCGTGTAATCTCCAGCGTGCAGACCAATATTCATAGGATCCAGATGCATAAAATCACCGCATTAGAGTGCTGTCCAGTGTGACATGAAGGCTGGCGGGCAGGCGGGCAGAAACCGATTTTATTATCTTGGCGCTACATACTTATTTACGTCCATACACGCGGCCCCTCCCCGCGGGCCCAGGCTTGCCGGGACCAGACATTGGCATCCCAATGAGAAATTCATGTTCCCTATGAAATATGGACATCTGAATGATTATCAAATCTATTGCTGCGCGCCTGGCCAATCACCCCGAAATAATAGATGAGCAGGATGGCACAGCCTCGAAGAGTTCTAGGAACAGGGGTCCGGCAGCTCCCGTCACTACCTCTCTATCCATCTCACGTGGTGGCTCTCAAGAATATCGGGCAGGCAGTGATGGACGCTGCCAGGACAAGGGCCCCATGTCAGGTTGGGACCCACGGCCATGCCACCATCCGTCACTACCACAAGCTGCCCAAGCTGTGCGGCGCCGGGGATTGTGGATGGCTGCCTTCAGGAGAAAACCAGGTGACCCCGTGGCAACAATCTTGGTCCTGCTGCACTGAGACATGTACCCTGTGGGCTCTCCTTGGCTGTCCTCAGGCATCCTGGGGGCTACCTGTGGTCTATCCCACGGTACATACTTGAGCTGAAACGTCCCATGGACTTGTCCCATGGCACACAATTCAGGAAGGTTGGGGGCATCTCCTGGACAGGGAAGAGTTAGTAAAGTTCATGTCAGACTCTAAGATTTCAAAGACCCAGCAGTCAGAACCAGATAGGGAGGTGAGGCAATGGCAGTCCCACAGCATTATTGACTGATGCCAAGTGCCCCCATGGTAGGGCCTGATCTACTTCAGTCCTAGGGGCTGTAGGGGGTCTGGCTGATAAACCCAAGCTCACACATCTGCTGGTAGGCCCAGCCTGCACCTCCCACTCACACCTGCTGTCCACACCTGCCGCCCACACCTGCTACTCACACCTGCTATACACACCTCTCTCCCATACCTGCCACTCACATCTGCCCTGGGTTGGGGGCAAGCCAGTGGCACCTTCCAGATCAGCATCCCTCATGCCCCATCCCTGCAGCAGGTTCAGAGCCCTTTATGCCTCCTCTTCCTCTCCCGGTCCATGGCCTACACCTCCCTGTGGACAGCTTGTGAGGGAGCACCGACCCGGGTGCTGAGTGTGCTTTCCAGTTTCCTGGTGGCTCTGCTCTCCTGCTGGTCAAGGCAATATCTGCATCTCTTCTGTCCCCCTCCCATTCATCCTCCTGTCCCCCATTTCATCCCTCCTCTCATCCCTTCAGCCGTCCCTCCTCCTGTCCCTCATGCCATCACTCCTCCTGTTTCTCCTCCCAACACTCCATGGATTCCTTCTACGTCCCTCATCCCATCCTCCTCCTATCCTTCCTCCCATCATTCTTTCCATCCCTCTTCCCATTCCTCCTCCCACCTCTCCTATTGACTGACACTCTCCAGACTTATTCTTCACTTATTTCTGTCTCCTGTTGTCTGGGGAACATCACCTCAGATGTCTCTACTGTCTAGCTCTCATGGGCATGATCTCCTAATATGGGGTCACTCAAAGTATCCCATCCCTGAGCAGACACTGGCCCTCAGAGAAGTTCATTCTTGGCCCATGGTTGTTGCGTCTCCTACCTATAGACAGTCTCCACATGAGGCTGACCTGAACATGGTAGCATTGTTGATGTAAGGTAATTAATTGGACCTGGAACATCCCCTAGACTTGTCCTTGGAATTAGACACTCCCCTTGGGCAGGCCTTTTTGTAATGGACAACAGTTCATGGATATATAAGAAAAAGTTTGACAGTTAATGGGGGTGAAGGCAAGAAAAAGGCCCTAACAGAGCCTGCTGGTCCTCTCTGGTCCTCTCTGGTGAATTACATCTTTACATCTCTCTGTCTCTTCTTTATCTATTTCTCTTTCTCTCTCTCTCTGCTGCTTTTATCTTTGGCAACTCTCTCTCCTTAATATCTCTCTTCCCCCCTGTGTCTCTACTATTTCTCTCCCTTGTATCTCTGTGTGTGTGTCTCTCTCCCTCCCTCCTTCCCTCTCTCTCTCTCTCTCTCTCTCTCTCTCTCTCTCTCTCTCTCTCTCTCGGGTGACATTAGGGTAGCAGCAGCCTGGGCAACTACATTTTAGTGTCCCTGGGTGAGCACCTCAACCACCCCACCTGACCCTTGCAGCCTGAGACCTTTGCAGCTAACACCAGGCTTTTGCAAATGTATGGGCAGATGTTCCACAGGATATCACTTTGTGACTTTGGAGACCCCTTGCCATACTTGGTCAGATATGACCTTCTGAGCCCTCATCTCAGTGGAACACCCTCATGCTCTCCATGCTCTCCTCAGAAGTAGATCATTCTCAGGAAGGTGCTCACATCCAGACAGTGTGGGCCACTGCCTTTGAGAAGTAAAATCTGGACAAAGTGGCCAGAAGGGCCAGCCTGGTTGTGTCTCAGGCTCAGTAGAGGGCGGAGTGCAGGGTTCCAGACTGAGGTGCCTGTCTCTCACAGTAGTGGGGCCCAGCTGTGGCCCCCTGCTGATTCAAGCATGTCTTTTGCATCCTCTGGGAGGTAAAGGCAGCTGCAGTGGGGAGGGTGGTGGGAGCTGGAAGGAAGTGGATGGAACTCAAAGCTACACCCACCACAGTCTTTGCTGGGTCTTCACTGGGCATAGCCTGGGAGGCTTCAGCCTATTGTAGACACAGTTTTGCTCCTAGGTCGTGCTGTGACCATGGGCAGGAGCTCCCAAGTTCAAGGCCAGAGAGGCCCAGCTGTGACTCCTCTGGACAAGGTACAAATCCTAGTCATAACCTAACACACCTACTGCTAACCCCAAATGACCCAACACACCCACTGCTGAACCCCAAATAATAAATCACAGCCACTGCTGAACCCCAATGATCCAACGCACACTACTGAACCCAAATGACCCAACACATCCATAGTTGAACCCCGAATGACCCAACACATGCACTACTGAACACAAATAACTCAATATATCCACTGCTAAACCCTAAATAATACAACACACCTAGAATGACCCAACATACCCACCATCAAACCCCGAATGACCCAACACACGCACTGCTGAACTCAAATGACCCAACACAGCCACAATGAACTCCAGATGTGCTTCCATGACAAGTAAAGAACTTTGTGGGGTCGCTGGAGCAGATCCCAGGAGCAAACTCAAAAGGACTCTTGAAACTTCTCAGACACATTCATGCTGCCTCCCATGAGCACCAGACCCAGGCCCAGCCCCTCCTTATAGAGGACACAGGCTTCCCAGGGTGGCAGTGGGGGTCAGAGCCTGCTCACCAACCCTTCTGCCAATTTCCAACCAACAGAGCATGCACTGGCCCCATTACACATCCTGAGCAGCCTCCTCTTGGGGTCTCTGTGGTTGGGGACAGCATTGTCCCCTACAGCTGGCCTGTGGAACAGGACAACTCCTCCATGGGGACTCTGCTGCTCCTGGGAGGTGCCCGCTGTGCAGCCTGGCTTTCTGCTGCTGGCATCCAATTTTTTTTAATGAACATTTAATTAATATTAATGTTATGCTAACAGAATACATTGATTAAATAACTCCTGTGATTCATTAAGTCCCGGGCTAGAAGGCGGCGCTCCAAGATTTCTGAGAAGTTACAGAATCATAGGATAATTGTCAATTCCACAAAGACTCGCAACCTCGTGGCCTGTTCATGGGATCCGTACCCGACGCCCGGCCTGACTCTGCAGATGAGACCCACCAGCCAGACCTCTGGATACTCTCATGGCAGCTCTGTGCAGGTTCAGTTACTTGGGTGGGTTGGGGTGGCCAGATCATGCAGTACTCTGGGATGATTCTTAGCTCTGTGCTCAGAGATCACTCCTGGTGGGGTTTGGAGGACCCTATTGGATGTCAGTGTCCTCATCCAGAACATGATATGCCATCATCCAAAACATTGGAGGTGTCAGAGCACGACTATCTCAACTTCTGCCATGTCCCCAGAAACAGGAGCTTGGGACCTGTACTCAGTGAAGAACATAATGGGCCAGCAACTGTACTGGGGTCTCCCCTATACCTAAAACCAGTTTCCTCCAGGACACTAGCACCCCACCTGAACATTGTCCCCCAAATGTCAGTCCCTATCCAAAAGCTTGGACTCCACATACAATCACCTGGTTTCTCTCTGGCCAGACATCGGATGCTCAAACCACATATGCCCACCTGGTCTTGCTTGGAGCTCAGGGCCAATGCCTCATGCTACCACCCTGCACCCTGGATTCACTCAGGGGCTCCCATGGGGGGTGAACGAGGCCGCTGTGTTGCATCCATTTTTGTTTATAAAATACTAATTACCTCTTTTATTGTTTGAAGAGATTAAAAGTTAATAGGAGAAACTAAATAAACAGAACGCCATTCTGCACAGACTATATCGGCTGGTAATTAATTTCTGGCCTCCTCTGAGCTAATTAACTCATATAAAGAAATGAAGTTAATGAAGCATAATTCTAGTCATACCAGTGTAGATACAAGCAGTTTGACTTAATGAATTAATAAGATATTTCCTCCTTACAGGGTTTCCAATCGCGCCTCTACAGAATCCCCTGTGAGGCTGCTGCCGGCCTCAAATGGTTAACAACTGGTGTGCAAATGGTTAAAATCGATGGACAAATGGTTAAAAATCGGCAGCCAGGTGGTTGGCCAGTGGTAATGCCCTTGGATTTATGATTGTGGGCACCAGCCCACCCAGGACAGGGCCTGAACCAAAGGTCCTGAGTGACCTCTGACCACTTAGCTTCCTTGGACAGAGGTAAACCAAAGAAGCAAGTCCATCCTTTGTATATGCCCTCTTCTCTGCTCAGGCACCATAAAGGATATTGTGGAACTGGAATAACCCAGGGAATGGCTATGGGGTCTGGGATGCCTGCTCATCCAAGGAACCTGAAAATGACAGGGCAGATGATGGGACCAGAAGGCATGAAACTTGCTGTGGGTCTTGCCTCAGTTTCCCTGCTGGAGAGCCAAAGGCCAGGGATAGGCTAAAACAAGGCACTGAGTGTGAGGCAAAGCCCTGCCCATGTTAGCATCAGCAAATCCTGCCCAGCCCAGTGTCTGACTCCGGAATACACCACAGACTCCCGGCTGGTCACACGCTGGTCTTTAAAGGGGGTTTCCACACCAGACTCAAATCACAGCCAGGCCCGGCCAAGCCCACTCAGCTCTAGAACCAGCTGGATGCAGGCTGACTGCACCACTGGGAAGGTCCCTGCTGCCCCTGCACAGGCTCAAGGGCCAGAGGGCAGATCTTTGCTGAAATATAAGAATGACCAGAGATTCCTGCCAGAACCGTAGCCCCATCTTCACCCGCATCATATGCCCACAGGAAGATGAAAAGAGGGTGCGGATCCATCAACAACCAAAACTAGGGCTTGAGCACCAGAGATAATATTGGCCTTGTTGGTCCTGAAGGAACCCAGACCTTTGCTCCGGCAACACGCAGGTGATCAATTTTACTTCCTTGCTCTGCAAGCGAGCTGCTGACGCTGCTGTGAAATGTATTTCATCTTGATTTAGGAAATTTCATTTATCCATCTCCATTATTTACTCAGATGCTCCAAATAGTTCTTGGCTCTGCCATTTGCTCCTAACAGATGAGTAGTTCATGCATGGGTTTTGGACAGCCGTCTCTGGCCTTTGATGGACAAAAGTGCATGTCACTCCCCAAAAGCTGGGCCTGCCTCTTCCATCAGCACCCTCCCATGGGTCCTGGAAGCTGGGGTGTGGGTGGGGAGACAATCTCTCAAACTACCACCTTTCCAGAAATGAGCGGCCTCAGTTGGCCCCAGTACGAGCACTTAGGAAGATGAAACTGGAGGGTCCATGGGGTCATACCTACCTGCTCCCCCAAGGTGCAGACCCACTCTCCTCTGAGGCACATTCCTGTGCTGTGGAGTGCTGGGTTCCCTCAGCAATGTATCTGTCCTCAGAGACTGGGGCAGCCAGGCCTTGTCACTGAGCCATCCCCTGCTCTGAGTCCTCCTGGGGTCACATTGCCCCATGGGTCCCTGTCATCTTGATGTCTCACAGAGGTAGCCCTTTGAGTCACAAGGTGTGGGGGAAAGGTAGCAGTGTTATGGGCTGCAAGGAGCTGAAGACTGCCCAGAGATGGGGAGCACAGGAAGAGGAGAACATGGGTTTGGGGGAGCACAAGAAGTAGGAGAGCATTGGGTATGGCCTCGGCATCCATCAAGCCTCACCTCAGCTGAGCCTTTAGCATCTCTGTGGGCTGCTCCTCATGGACCTGGGATCAACGCCTTGCTGGGCAAGTCTGGGTCTGACAGAAGATAACAGGCAGGACCTTCGAGGGGGTGTTTTGAGCTCAGTGCTTTCAGCAGATATGCAATTCCTCTACGGTCTGTAATTAGAAGAGCCCAGTGATGCACCCTAGACCATGGTACACCTAGACCATGATGTACCCCTCGATCCTGATGTACCCCTAGATCATGATGTACTCTAGTCCATGATATACCCCTATACCATGATACACCTAGACCATGATGCACCCTCTAGATCATGATGCACCTGGACCATGATACACACCTAGACCGTGATGTAACCCTATACCTTGATGCGCCTAAACCATCCCTGGACCATGATGTACCCCTAGACCATGATGCAGTCCTAGATCATGATGCATCCTGGACTATGATGTACACCTGGACCCTGATACACCTTAGACCATGATGTACCCTTAGACATGATACACCCCAGACCATGATGTACCCCTAGACCATGATGCACTCCTGGATCATGATATACTCCTATACCATGATGCACTTAAATCATGATATCCCTAGATCATGATGGACCCCTACACCATGATGCACCCCTAGATCAGGATGCACCTAGACCATGATGTATGCCTGGACCATGATGTACCCTTGACCATGATACACCTTGACCATGATGTTACTTAGACCATGATGCACTCCTTGACCATGATGCATATATCAAGACATACTTAAATCATGATGTACCTAGAACATGACAAACCTAGAACGTAACACATATAGATTATGATGCACCTAGGCCATGATTCCTTAGACATGGCACATGCATAGACACTTGCAAGAGAGCTGATCCAGATCTGTTTCCCCTTTGTCCTATGTGACCACATCCCCCACAGCAGAGCCAAGGCATTTCTGAGTGAAATTAATTGATGCTGCTCAGTGGCTGGCTGGGCACTGCTAAGGGAGTCACTTAGCATGCATCACACCCTCCTCTATTGGGCTGCTACCAATTTGTTGTTTACTGATTTACGCTAATTCAGACAGTTTATAATATGTCAGAATTTTTCCAGGGGTTATGCAGGAGATGCTTTGCAGAGACTCACACAGTCACTGATAATTAGTACTTTAGCCTCTGGGGTCTTGCTGCTTTGTTTCTTCTGCAAAGGGGAGGAAAAAGCCTACCTGGGCATGTTTAAAGATACAGGAGTTTCAAAGACTCATGGGAGATGGGTCCAAGTCCACACACATATGGACAGGGTGGCATCCTTCCTCCATCCCTTTGTAAAAGGGGCACCTTCTCTCCCCACTGTCCCTCCCCTTGCATCCCTCTTAACACAGTGACCTCAGGGGCCAATGGCACTGGAGCCTATGGCAAAGGTCCTAGAGGCTTGTTCCTGGGAGGCTTTGGGTGCCCAGACAGACCCCGGCTTGTGCAGCACAGCTACCGGATCCTATCCTACCTGAAAATAATTCTTCCTAGTACCCTTTCACTGTTCCTGAGGTTGTGGTTTGAGGCACAGAAGGCAGTGCTCAGGACTCACTACTATCTCAATGCTCAGGGCTCACTCCTGGCTCTGTGCTCAGGGATCACTCCTAACTCTGTGCTTAGTAATCACTCCTGGCTCTGTACTCAGGGTTCACCCCTGGCTCTCTGCTAGGGGCTCACTCTTGACTCTAGGCCCAGAGCTTACCCGTGCTGTGCTTGAGTCCCTCTGTAGTGCTGAGTCTAGACCCAGCTGCTGTGTGCAGGCCATGTGGTCCCTTTTCTCCCCAGAGACTCTAGTGCACAGTCACCACTGTGCAGCTCTTCCCCATTCCCCTCCCATCTATTGACTTTTGCATCAATATTCTTGGGGCTTTGGAGCCTCCCACACCTGCACACCAGCAGTTGGCCTGGCACAGCACGGGCCCCCATGAATCCAGCAGTGCTGCTCAGCTGGAGATGGGCTTGAGCAACACACCCCTGAGTGCCTGGAGCTCCTTCTAGAATCTGGGACCCCACAGAGCAGGAGACCACCTGGGGGTGTCAGAAGCCCATCATGGTCTCCATTCCTTAGTAGGGACTAAGTCCTTTCTTCCCTTCCTTCTGCTTCATTCCCGGGCCCTTACTGTCCAGTAATACTTTGTCCTTCTGATGTTGCCCAGAGTTCGGGAATGTTCCTTCTGCTTTATGATTTAATCTTGGTTCCCGTGAATTTGCTTGGGGGTGTCTCTGCCTAAATGACCAAAGTTCAAACCCACAGATTCTTCCCTCAGACATTTGATTCCCTGAGGAGATTTTCAGAGAACTTCCTCTTTTGCAGTCTTCAGCAGTTTACCAGTATTTCTATTTCATTGATTTTTTTTCATCATTGCAATAGAACGTGGCTGGGCTCTTTGCCCACGTTCAACCTCCAGACCATGGGGTTCCCTGAGCATCACCTGGTGAGCCCTGGAGACAGCCAGCATCTGGGGTTGCCCAAATGGCCCCTCACACAGTGTCTTCATCCCCTTGCAGTGAGCAGCGGCCCAGCTGGCAGAAAATACCTCATAGAAAATACTTCAGACCCTCAGGACCAGAAGGAAGCACCTCATTGCATCTTTAGGACATGACTTTACAGGATTCCAAGTCCCCTGGTTGGTCTTAAACTATGGTCTGACCTATGGACATACATGCTACTCTACACCTGCCCTGAGCTCTGAAACTAGAATTCCCTGCAAGTTTGTGGTTCTTTTGTTGTTATTGTTGTTGTTGCTGCTGTTTGGGGGGCCACACCCAGTGGTGCTCAGGGAATACTCTTGGCTCTTCACTCAGAAATCACTCCTGGCAAGCTCAAAGAACCCTATGGGATGTGAGGGATCAAACCCAGGTCAATCATGTGCAAGGCAAATGCTCTCCTGCTATGTTCTGGTTTGGCCCCCACTAGTGCACGTTTCTGAGCCAGCACCATCACCTCAGATCACGTGGTGTTCTGCCCCTCTCCAAAGAGCATCATGACATTGTAACAAACGGCTTAAGAGAACAGAGCATCATATTAGGAATTATCTGGTGACTCAGGAGTTCAATGTAGTCAGAGCCACAAACACCCAAACATTCCAGCACCCAGGTCTAGATCCCAAATATGGGCTGCATATCCATGCATATGTTCCCGGGCTCTTAAGCTTGGACCCTACTGTTACCCATTCCAGCACTGGGCCCTTGGGGGAAACATCCTAGGTGAGGAAGAGACACACAGGGAGCACTGGCCAGGGTGCACACTGGGAGCACTAACTGGTGAGCTCATTGAAAGTACTAGCCGGTGGGCACACAGGGTCAGTGAGCACATGGGAAGCACTAGCTAGTGGACAAACTTGGAACACTGGCCCATGAGCATACTACAAGCACTGGCCAGTGCACACACTGGGAGCGATGACCTGGGAGCACTAACTGGTAAGCACATTGGGAGCACTAGCACTGGGAGATACCATGAGGTCGCCTCTCTCCAACCCACCTTCTGGATTCTCTCAATTCAGTCAAACTATGCCCATCTGCTGAGCACTCGGAATGTTCCCCCTTGTACCTGAGTTCTGGAGTGAGTCACTGTATTCTGAGAACCACACAGTGTTTTTGCTTGAACTCTCATGGCTGTGCATTTGGGAGGTTTATCAGAAAGTTCTCCACATCCGTGGGAGTCAGGACATCTGCCATCTCAGGTAGACTGAGGCAGTCTACTTTTCCCCATTGATAAGAGGGTGTCAAATTCATCAATAAACCAAATGCAGCCTTGTGACTAAGGCTCACACAAAGGCTGCTGGGAGAAAGGATGACATTGAGCTGTGGGCATGGGTGGGGGACAGATACTGTCAGTTTCTGGTGGGCAGTACTGGAGCTATAAACCAATAAAGTGACACCTGGTCCCATCTCGAAATCATCCAGGGCCCAGAGTTGTGCTGTGGCCCCAGCTGAGGCTTCAGAGCTGAGTCCTTAGTTGCTGATCCAACTTGCAAAGGGTCCTCATGTTGGCCATTGTCTGGGTTTTCAAAGTCCAGGGAGCAGGACTGAAGGGGGAACACCTCAGCTCTCCGACACCCTCTGGCTGTGTTTCCTTCTCAAATCCACTTTGCATGGCTTCAGCAGGCTTTACTGCTGTGCCAGCCTGAAATCTCTTCACTATCATTTCTGTGTCAACTCAGACTGGAGCTGCAGAACATGATGCAGAAATTGATGTCTAAGAAACATAGGATGCTAGTGTTGCTGTCCTAAAGCATTTGCTCTGTTTCTGGACAGCTGCCCCAATGCTTCCTCTCCCAGCTCAGTGGTGGGCAGGCATGAACGCCTCTGTGCCTGTCGGTCCACCCGTGGCTGTCTCCTTGGCTCTGCAGCAGCTCCAAACCCCCTTGTCTTTCTGTGACTTTAGCCCCTTCCTCGTTTGAGAGCCAGCCCCCTCCTGCATGTGACCCCCAGGGTCGAGTTTGACTCCCCACACACAAAGGTACAGCAACACCTTTCAAAACTGCCCTGTGTCCCTCCCACTCACTTCCTTGGAATGTCCCATAACAAGCCATTATGTTTCATTTGTTTATAACATACTTCAGGGGCTGTTACCAGAGTCCCAACTCCCAGATAAAAGCAAAAATCATAAAGCTAAGTTATTTCCCTAAAACAGAGTTATTGTTGTCGTTTGGGTTTTAAACATGTAATAACATTGCTCCGAAAGGCATTTCATGGAATGTTCCAGATAAAGTCTTCAACTCGTAAGAGACACTCAGCATCTTTTTTCTTGTAGAACCAAAAAAAAAAGTGTGTTTTCTTAAAAAACAGTAAGCTTTGGGTGGGTAGGGGACAGCCAAGGAAGTGTCTAGAAGTATAGAAAAGTATCTGACAATCATGTCACCGGCGGGAGGAACAAACCCAGCCCAGCCCCAGCCAGCACCACAAAATTCTCTCCAAGCTCATCAAGCGGTGGGTCTTATTGGAAACACTGGGAGGGCACAGAGATGGCCAAGGGCTCGTCTGAGGGTTATAAAGACACTGTTGATTTCTACCTAAATGTGTCTCCTCAGGTCCACCTTCCTCCCAAGAGCAGGAGCTGCTGGAGCTTGGAGAAGATGAGCAGTTTTACAGGGCCACCAGGCCGAGAGTCGTCCTAGGTCCCGTCTTTGTGACTGTCATCTGGGACTGGAGAGGTCCTGGCAGCTCATTTTCCACTGCTTCTCCCTCCACACACAGCCCACAGTGTGCTTCATCTGTTTCTCACGTTGTATTTTTTTATTTGTTTTTTACACATATGGGTTTATTGTGTTCACAGTAATAAGCTGTTTTTAAAAACTGAAAACATTTTACTAATTACTGAAAGAGGCAAATAAATACAGTACCAAGAAAATGTCATTTAAAATATTACATCTGTTTTCTATTTTTAAACCTTCATTATTTCCAATTCAACCCCGCTAATAACAACTTACACTGCATATTAATTGTGGAGCCAGATTTATCAGAAACTGTCTTTTATGTAAAACGGCCCCAAAGATAATTCCAGAGAAGGCTCAGGGCGCCAACATGCCGTCCCTTCCGGGGCTCACAGATGCTGGGGGCTGACAGACAATGTCCCTGGTGAAGATGCTTCTCCGGGGCCTGTCGCTTGCTTCTGGGGGGGGGGGGAAGGGAGCTACACCCTACTTCAGTAGCTC
>PVKC010036501.1:0-13164 GCA_004027635.1 Crocidura indochinensis
TACTACTGTGAAATTATGAGGTGTCCGTGTAGTCTAGGGTCTATACATCTGAAACAAATTTGGTGGGTTGGCAGTTTGTTAAGATTAAATTGTGGAGTTTGGGCCATTTTTGCCAGGGACTATTGGGTGTGGCTGTTGGCTCCTCTGGTTTAGACAGGAAGGGGAATCTGTCTCCACCCATCCTTAGAAAGTCTTAGAACTATTAGCCTGAGCCACACTATTTGAAATGAGTTGGCTACCATTATTTTCTGGCCACACCTGGTAGTACTCAGGGCTTACTTCAGGCTCTGTGCTTAGAGATCAGTCCAGGTAGTGTCATGGTGTTTAACGTTAAAAAAAAAATCCTGGTGGTTCTTTGGAGGGCCAAATGGAATGCCCCGGATTAAAGCTAGGTCTGCTGTGTGCAAGCAATTGCCTATCCACTATTGCTCTGCTCCCTTTGACATGACTTTATTTTTTAATTGTCTGCACCTGAATTTCCACTTAGTATATAAATTCATATTAATCTAGAAGTCCTAGATTATTGGCATTATTGGTATTTTTCTCTTCAACTTTTTTTCTACATGGTATTGTTTAGGGTTTAGAAATGATCTGATAGCAGCTGCTGCTTAGAATGAGATATTAGCTTAAAACCTATTCTAATAATTTTTTCCCCTGTTCTGGGAGAAGTTAAGTTTCAAAAGTTAATTAAGTTTGGAAGTATATGGCCATTCAGGTGGGAAAAGGTATATGCCAAAGAAAGAGATAGGAGTAAAGGAAAGGTGTAATATGGGGTAAAAGTAATAGGACAAAGGCTCTCAGGCTTATGATCTGAGGATTCCAAAGAATTGTTTAACTTAAAATTAGTTTTTAAATATTTCAATTTTTTTTGCTTTAAGAAAGACTAGTTTGAAGAAAAAAATGGATTTGAAAATTATTTCCTTAACAATCAAATTTACATGTTTGAAATTGTTTCCATTTGATCCTGAGGTGTTCCTTAAATGAAGGGTTTTGACTACATTCCATATATATTCCAACACTGTGAAAATTTTGAATATAATCAAAATTGTTCACTTTATTTATGATTTTGTAGTTGCAGTTTTACAAATAGGCATTTAGCCTAAAGGGAACAGTGATACATACATATGTGATTAGAGTCAAACTCATAGAATCTGGAAATAATCTTAGGTTGGCTCCTATACAGCTTTTCACTGTCCCTACCCTATATATCTCTGATTAATTACATGCGATGGAAAAACTTGGAAAAATCTTTCTCAGGACTAAACTTTCATGGACAAAAGATATCAAGGCTGAGAAAATTTGTTCTAAGCTTGTAAAATGGCCAGTAATGTCAAATATGAAAACTCTTTGAAAAAATAGCAAAACACCATTAAATAACTTATTGATAAGACAAAGATAAGTTAATTCTTTGTATGTGGGAGATCACTGGTAACAAGCTTTAAGATGAGAATACACATACACTCATATCCTAGCCCCTTTGAGTCTCCAGGATATTCCAAGGGTGCCATAGATAGATAAAAATCACATAATTGTGTAGGGCTGGCCTAAATTTATTGGCAACTAACAAACCCCTAAAATTATGGGCAACTAACCTTTGACATAAAAGCCAAGTATACGGGAAAAATCTAGGGGACCAGTAGGACATAAAACCACAGGAAAGAAACAAGATTAGAAAAGAAACTCAGAAAAAGTTTGGGAAATATTCCTCTATTTATTTTCACATGTAACCCCTCATTTTTCTATTTTCCTTCCAATTTTTAAAATAAATGTATTTATTTATTCAAGCATCATGATTACAAATATGTTTATAGTTGGGTTTCAGTTATAAAAAAGTACACCCGCCCCCCTTTGCAAGTGCAATCTTCCCACAACCAATGATGGGGGGAGGCATTGTCAACTAATTTAAGATAAATCTTAATGAACTTTAATCAAAGGAGAAAATGGTTTAAATTTATGAAGGAAAATATATCATCAATAAAGTAGAATCTTCAGACCAATGTTAGACATTCTTTAAAGCAATATTATTGATAAGTTTAGCAATGCTTTCAACATTAATTCGCAAAATGTGTGGTTGGACAATGAGTGTAAGCAGCAGGAAACTTGTTAAAACATACATTCTTGGTCCCATTGTAGAATTACTTACTCAAAATTCTGAAGTTAGTGCGAGAGCAATAGCATGGTGGGTAGAGTGCTTGTCTTTCAAGCATCTGACCCAGGTTCTACAGAGCTGACCAAGTTTCAATACCTGGATTCCCTTAGTTCAACCAGGCTTTGTCATTGAGCTCAGAACCAGGAGAAAACCCTGAGCACTGAGGTTGGTCCAGAAATCAAACAAAAATATTTGAAGATAAACCCAACAATCTTGCTTTAACAAGACCTAGGGTTGATTGTGATATAGGCTTAAATTTAGTGCCCTTACTATAGATATAAATGGCAATGAAACAGATTACCAAATATTCAAAAAACTTTTTGTGTGACAAATAATAGTAACTCAAGAAAGGGATTGGCAAGTGTACTAACTAGGAATTACATTAACAAATTCTAGTTGACAAAACATTTTAGATACCTCTGAAGACCCATAGAGTCAGAGAACAATGGTCATACTTTATTTTGTTTAAAAAGGTAATACCTGGACTTAAATAAAATAGAAAATAACCACATTTTAAGAACATCATATAAATTGTTAAAGCTCTAAGAGAGAAACATCAATATTTTAGAAATGTGAAGTTAAAACTTCAAACTGGAATGTAAGCAACAGATTAAGATTTGCAATTGAAAAATAAATGAGCTTTTTTTTTTAGGTAGAAAAGGGTAGATATCTGATACATTTAAAGAAAGTAAAGCAATAAAAAAAAAATCCAAATTGAAAAAGAGAAGGTCAAACTATCTTTATTTGCAGATGACATGATGATATACAATGAAGACCCTAAGAGTACACAATAAAGCTTCTAGAAACAATAAACCAATAGAGCAAAGCAAAGTGGCTGGCTACAAAGATAGTTGTATTCCCTTATACAAATAATGACTCAGACGAGAAAGATATCCAACAGTCAATCCCATTTAAAATAGACTCCAAAACTATTAAATACTTAGGAATCAACCTAACGAGAGAGGTAAGAGATCTATACTATGAAACTTTAAAAAAATTAAGAAAGGGGGCCCGGGAGATAGCATGGAGGCAAGGCGTTTGCCTTTCATGCAAAAGGTCATTGGTTCGAATCCCAGTGCCCCATATGGTCCCCCGTGCCTGCCAGGAGCAATTTCTGAGCATGGAGCCAGGAGTAACCCCTGAGCACTGCCGGGTGTGACCTAAAAACCAAAAAAAAAAAAAATTAAGAAAGAAATTGAAGAAGACCTAAGGAGATGGAGGAACATTCCATGCTCATAGATTAAAAGAATCAATATAATCAAAATGACCACTTAACCTAAGCTACTATATAGATTCAATGCAATCCCTGTTCAATTTAGAAAACATTCTTCAAGGCCTTTGAAAAATCAATTATAAAGTTCTTGTGGAACCATAAAAGACCTAGAATAGCAAATCCATTTAAAAAAACAAGAAACTGAATGGCATCTCATTACCTCATTTTTAGCTCTCCTACAAAGCCATAGTGCCTAAACAGCATAATATTGGAAAAAGAGCAGACTTTCAGATCAGTGAGTCAGAATATAATATCAGGTGACAAACCCCTAAATTTATGGGCAACTAATCTTTGACATAAAAGTCAAGAACTTGAAATTGAATAAAGGCCTTTTCAACAAATGGTGTTGGAACAATTGGATAACCACCTGTAAAAATCTAAATATTAATCTATATCTCATACCTTACACAAAAGTCAATTCAAAATTGACTAAACACCTTGAGATTAGGTCCAAATTCATTGAGAAAAAAAAGAGAACACCCCAAGACTTAAACCTCAAACAAGTCTTCGCTGAAAGGATGCCAATGACAAATGCTATCAGCATAAAATCTGAGTAAATGGTACTACATCAAACTAAAAAAATTTTATATAGCAAAAGAATCATGGACTAAAAGTAATCAAGAAAGTTAACTCCATAAAACCTAAAATCCCCATCAAAAATGGGGAGATGAAATGAACAGGCACTTCTCTGAGGAGAGCCAAAACATGGCCAACAGGCACATGAAAATGCTCATCAACATTATCATTAGGGATTTCCAAATCAAGACAATAATGAGATATCATCTTATACTAATGAAGATGGCACATATCAAAAATAATGGGAACAATCTCTGTTGGCAATTATGTGGTGAGAAAGGAACACTCTTCCACTGCTGATGGGAATGCTGTCTAGTCCAACCCATATGGAAAACAGTATAGAATGTTCTCAATAAACTCAAAGTTAAACAGCCATATAACCCAGGAATCCCTCTTTTAGATATTTCCCTTCCTCTGACTAATTTCACTCAGCATAATAGATTCCATGTACATCCATGTATAAGAAAATTTTATGACTTCATCTTTCCTGATGGCTGCATAATATTTCATTGTATATATGTATCACTGTTTCTTTAGTCATTTCTCTGTTGAAGGACATCTTGGCTATTTTCAGAGTCTGTCTATTGTAAATAGTACTACAATGAAAATATGTACGAGGAAGGGATTTTTGAATTGTATGTTTGTATTCCTAGGATATATCCTTATGAGTGGTATAGCTGGAACATATGTGAGCTCAATTTCCAGTTTCTTGAGGAATCTCTATATAGTTTTCCATAAAGACTGTATTAGATGGCATTCCCACCAGCAATGAATAAGAGTTCCTTTCTCTCCACATCCCCGCTGGTACGGCTTGCTCTCATTCTTTGTGATGTGTGCCAATCTCTGTGGTATGAGATGGTACCTCATAGTTCTTTTGATTTGCATCTCCCTGATGATTAGTGATGTGAAGTATTTTTTCATGTATCTTTTGACTATTTGTATTTCTTCTTTGAGGAAGTGTCTGTTCATTTCTTCTTCCCATTTTTGATGGGATTAGATATTTTTCTCATGTAAAGTTCTGTTAGTACCTTGTATATTTTGGATATTAATACCTTATCTGATGGGTATTGCATGAATAGTTTCTCCCACTCAGTGGGTGGCTCTTGTATCCTAGGCACTATTTTCTTTGAGGTGCAGAAGCTTCTCAGTTTAATATATTCACATTTGTTTATCTCTGCTTACACTGAAAAGCAAAAACCTTTACATGGAAAATATATTCATTTGTATACAATATTACCAACTTAAAACACATTTTCTATTGAGATTCATTGAAGATGGGACAAAAAAAGACTTTAAGTGCTGAAAAGTAATAAAAAAGAATATAGGGAGATTTTATATTTCCAACAAGAAATATTCTGTGATAAGTTTTTAGGATAATTTTCCTAATTAGCCATTTTAAAAAGCAATATATAGAACTACCATATTTGACTATCTCTTGCTCTGATGTCACCATTTTTTGTCTGTTTGTTTGGGGCCATAACCAGTTGCACTCAGGGGTTACTCCTGGCTTTGCACTCAGAAATAGCTCCAGACAGGCTTGGGCGATCATATGGGATGCCAGGGATCAAATCTAAGTCTGTTTCAGGTCATTCATGTGCAAAACAAATGCCCCACAACTTTGCTATCATTCAGGACCCCAATTTCCTTTCTTTGGGTGGGGGTCACACCCAGCGGTGCTCAAGGGTTACTCCTGGCTCCATGCTCAGAAATTGCTCCTGGCAGGCACGGGGGAGCATATGGGGCACTGGGATTCCAACCGATGACCTCTTGCATGAAAGGCAAACGCCTTACCTCCATGCTATCTCCTGGGCCCCAAGGACCCAATTTTCTTTGTAATTAATAAGGAATCATGGCATAGAAAGAACATATTTGTAAACACCTTAATGAAGGCAAATAATAAAAACAGAATCTTCATATATGATAGCTCCAATGTAAAACCTGTACCTAAATCTTGTCCCTTATGAATGAATTGCCTCTTGGCTTTAGGAAGGTACTACTTTTTCCTTTGGTTTCTGAAAATGTTCTGTTACTAGGCAATTGTGCTTGACTCATTACATATATATTTCTTATTATCTACAACCTATAGGAATATTCTTCATTGAATAGATTGATTAAACAAGAACATTAAAATACCAGATGCAATTTCTTTGCCTTGAGTTTAGCTTCTGATGGATTAGAGGTCCTGGTTAAGAAGTTGTCTTCTTCAAGCAGTGGCATGAAGACTTACAGGTTTCATCTCAACATTTGATACTTACCATAGAAACAGGATGTTTTCAATCAAAAGAGCAGGAGTAAGAGAAATCACTCAACATCAATTAGGTTAAACTCCCTTGAATCAATGACATCATGAGAGAAATTCTGAGAAGGGAAAATGTTAGGAGCAAAACTACAAGTTTTCCTTCATGTGCATTTCAAGATGAAGACTTAGATAAGATGGTGTGGGATATTTCTAGCCTATCTTCAAACCCCACACATCAGAGGCATTCTGGGCATAAAACCACCTCTTTCTTTTGTATGGCATATACAGAAGACTGAATTAATCACAGCCTCTGGTTCATGTCACACTGTTGCCCAGCTTGGTGCCTGAACTGGCTTCCTGTTTTGATGTCTGGTTATTTTGTTGTATTGCTATGATTCACTTCCCCTTCTCCTTTCTCTAACACTAAGACACATGTTTTAAAGTACTAGATGTTTTTTCTTTTATTTAGCATGTTTTTAAAAATCCTTGTGATGGTTTCTGTATAATGTGTGGGTGTTGATTCCTTGTGGTGAGTCATAAGCCTTGCACAGAGAACATCCTAGAGTGTAAGAACTCAGACTCTGGTCCCAGTTATGCCCCATCAAAGGCATTTCCCAGGTCAACTCTCCTCCTGGAACCTGTCATTTTCATCTCTGAGTGAGAATGATCTGCTTACTTGTTTCCTTCTCTGAGTTGTGAGAACCAAGTGGGAGAATGATAATAAGAAATTTTATGTTCTAAAACATTTTAAACTGTACAACTTTGAAAGCTAGACTATGCATCTGGCATGATTCTATCTCAAATTGTGTTTTCAAAGGCGGTGTCAAAGGTGGGAAAGTCATCTTTAAAAGTTGACTCATGTAGGAGAAATTTGATTTGCCACAAAATGCATAAACATCTACAATTTAGGGGAACTCAGTCCACCAGGTGCATCCCTAGATTTCCCTGATGTGGAGAACTGAAATAACCCCCATGGGGTTTCTCAAAAGGCCTCTGTGGAAGCTTTTTTTCCTGCGTGGATAGTTGAGGAATTCCTGAAGAGATAAATCCATACTTAGTATTACATTTTCTGTCATTATTTGGCTATCTTTGTAAAATCTCAGGCAAAATTATGGCCTCTATCAAATAATTTGACTCAGAAATTTCAGCACCAAAGATTACTAAGAGAAACCCTTTTCTGGATAATATTTAGCACCTAAAAGCAAAGACAATATTTTTTCTTTTTCAAATATGTCCTTGCAGCTTCGGTTTCTGGTAATCAAGGGCGTAGCCAGAATCTTGGGCTATTGATTCTTCCCAAAAAATAAGTATTTCACCTTAGTGGATATAGCTCTTTTCTTTCCTTTACTGCTAAAACAATAGAGCCATATCAGCAAAGATCATGTTCCTAGATTTTTTTCTACTTTTCAATAATCCCTTATTTTGCATTTAAAGTTAGCTTGCAAAGAGCTTCTTTGAGTTGTGACCTTCTCCTTTGTAACTCAGAATTCTTAAGGCTCACACCTTAAGAATTGTTTACTGTCAAACTTTGCTTTGTTATTGTAAACATTCTTTATACCTATAACTGGCTTTTCCCCCTTAAAAATCCACTGCTTAAAAATTAAACTTGTTTCACTCCTGCCAGAAGATGTGTTGACCCCACATACTTGCGTGTGGTTTTATTATTTCATATTTCATATTTGGCCACTTGTGTTACCCATTTTCCTCTCATGAAGAATTTTTTTCCCCTCTTGCTGAGACGCAAGATGCCTGCAGAACTGATTCAGTATTCTGATTCAGTATGGGACTGGAAGTAGCCCCTTAAAATTCATTATATTTGGTGATTGGTTCTACAAGAAAGTCCTGAAAGTTAAGGAGGTTCTAAAGTCTGGTATTCGGGGCTGGGCGGTGGCGCTGGAGGTAAGGTGCCTGCCTTGCCTGCTCTAGCCTAGGACGAACCGAGGTTCGATTCCCCAGTTCCCCATATGGTCCCCCAAGCCAGGAGTGACTTCTGAGCACATAGCCAGGAGTAACCCCTGAGCGTCACTGGGTGTGGCCCAAAAACCAAAATAAATAATAAATAAATAAAAAAATAAATAAAGTCTGGTATTCATAGGTAAACTGGGACCAGATTTTCTTTTACTCCCCACCCTTCTTCCTCCCACATATACTCAGACACACTTACAGAGGAGAGACCATGTAGGATAGAACAAGAAATTTACATCTACAAGCTAGGAAATACATATGAACTATAAAAGCACCCAAGTTTTAGATTTGCAGCCTCCAGAGCTGTGAGAACAAGAATTTTTTTGGTTAAGCAGCCCAGGTGCAATAACTTGAGTAGACTAGCACACAATCACCATGCAGACTTCTGGTCATCTTCAGAAATATTTTAATCACAGAATATAATTTAAGGTAGGGAAAATATCTAAAGAATCTGCAAAGTCTCCCCTTGTTATCATGTGAGACAGTCTACTGGCTTCATAATACCATAGTCCTCCCTACTTTCTGCATTAATTAGTACAAGAAAACAAACCCTCCTGAGACCAGAGTGATAGGAATGCTCTTAGGACATTTGCCTTGCACATGGCCAACCTGTGTTTGATGCCCAGTGCCCTATGTGGTGTCCTGGGATCACCAGTTGTGATCCTGAATATCAAATGAGAAGTAAACCATGTGTGGTCCACAACCAACTAACTGAAAAAAAAAATAACCCACAATAATTCGCCCCCCCCAAAAAAAAAAACCCCTTAATCTACCTCATTTTCTTTAGGATTCACAGTCACGTTAATTCTCCTTGTACACATAATCAAATTTGTTTTTGTTTTTCTTCCTGTATAATGTTCTTTTTCCTCTGTCTGAACATCTGTCTCGTGTTTGATTCTCAAATAGTCTGAGATAAACTCAAAGAAATGGAAGAGCCCCTACATACAAGAATAAATCATGGTAATGAGTTTTATGGTTCTTGTGATCTTATAGTTGAGTATTTGTGTCACATTGATCCACCACACCTTGAAAAATATTGAAATCCTGAATGTTGAACATCTTCAACATCTGAATGACATGTGGAAGAGCTTGTCCACCAAAGTCTCTCCACTACAATTTTACTTATTTTAATTCTTTTTTTTAGTTAAAAATTTGCTTGCCTTATTTTTTTTATTATTTTTGATAGCTTTATCTAAACTCCTTGATTATAAATATAATTGTAGTTGGGTTTCAGTCATGTATACTTATTTTAATTCTAACGCCACACTTCTATCCACCTGGCTTTCCCCAAATGTTGAATTCATTAGATGTGAAAAATATAGATCATGTTAGATTATAGTAAAAAGAAGAAAGGAAGTCCCAGATCTTTAAGGATTGGTAGTACAGGAAGCCTGTACTACAAGGGCAAATGAGAGCTGGACAGGGCAGGGTTCACTATCAATGGGCAGGAACATCTGGTAGCTTTGACTGGCATCTGAGTATCAAGATAATGTTTTGTCTCATGGTTTCAGAAGCCTGGAATTCTGCAACATTTTCAGAAATGTTGTAAGCCCAGGGCAATGGGTATAATACTTTTTCTGGATTTTTTTTATCCCTCCATTTCTTTGCTAGTATCAATTTATAGAGAATTGTGCTAAATTTCTTTTTCTTATTAGGAACCCAGGAAATAGTACAGTGATTAAGATACTTTCTTTGCATGCTGCTAACTCTTATTTGATATCTGGCACTATATAATTCTCTGAACATCACCAGGAATGATGCCTGACCACAGAGTTAAAAGTAATCTCTAGGAGCCACTAGGTATGGCCCAATTATATCCCCAAAACAAATAGTTGCTTCATTTTTTTTTATTTTGAATAGATAGGATTAGGAAGGACTGTGGAGACTGGCAAGTTTAGCACCAAGACACCAGCATGAAACCATAACATAGAAATCACTGACTGAACTCCTGACAGTTAAGGAGATCATTTCATGTGCTCTGCCTATTTGGGTATATTATGCAGACTAGCTTTGAATCCATCACAGGAGGAGAGAATAGCAGAAAATATTTTTTTTTCTTCAGGTGCTCTCCTTCTAAACTCTTGGACCCCTTTCTGAGCACCTGGGAGATTCTGACATTCTTCTGACACTAATTATGACCTCCCAATTTTCCATAAAATGATAGATGTGGGAAATAGATAAAAACTTGATGGAGATGGTAAATGATGGAATAAGAATGTCACTTTTTCTCCCCTGTTTCACATTTCTCTTAACTATAATGAACACAGTTCCTTGGAGGCAGAAACTCAAGGCTGGTTATGACAGAAATGGATATCATGCAATTCAGGTTCACAGCTTTAGACGTCTTATGAGTCAGTTTCAGAAGACAAGAGGTACCCAGGGAGCTGTTTCATTTTACTACATTCCCTGCTTCACTCTTTACTAAATTTATTTAATTGGAAACTAGAATTTATATTAGGAGATGTTCTTTTGTCTCCTTGAGGGCCATCATCTGGAACATCCTTATCACTGTGCCCACTTACTGAGAGTTGGAGAGATGGGGTAGGGGGACAAAATGCTTAACCAGAGGCAAATCATACAGCTTTGCTTTGTATTTTCTGCTGGAATATCTGTAGAAATCTCTAGAAACTTTCATGTGAACCAGTCAGAAATAAAGAAACTGAAAACTAGCTTCTTCCTAATGAGGTTATGGGTTAGTTTGAAAACCCAGTTTATAAGTTTGTCCCTAAATATTCAAGTGCTGTATGAAGGCAATGAAGATGAAGTAGGGGATATAACTCAGAGCTATGTCTGTGTTTCACAGGATAAAGCCAGTAGAGTTCACAAAGAGATTGTGACCTACTTAAGCAGATGAACATGGTGAGAGTGGAGGTGTGTGAGAAGAGCAGCTAGGATCTGCATGTTTTTGAACCCTACTCTTAAATTGGGCTCTGCCTTTTGTCACAGTATAAAATTCAGAGAACAGAAGACTTTCTGGGTATGTTAAAATCCAATACAGTGGAAGAGGACACTATTGGAAGTACAAGAGGGAAAATTGCAGCATAGTAAATATACATACACTCAACAGCATTAAGTTTAAGATATGGAAAAATAATTGTTACCAACACAGCTCTGCTCCTTCACTGTTTTCATATACAGCTAATTAACTACTTCTTTCCCCAGAGGCAGCTGATAATACAAAACAGCACCAGAAATGTCAGTATGTGATGCATAATGACAGCGTTTGCGAATGTTTACTCTTGGCCAACTAGAAATACCCTGTGGTTTTCCTAAAACTCCTGGAGTTTAAGGTCAGACCTGGCACTGGAGTTAATCTTTGATAGGAATCTTCACTCTTTCACTGACACAAAAGACAAAAAAAATTTTTTTTTCAAATGGGAAGGCAACATGTGGTTAGACATTGCTCATCTGTTTTGATCAATACTCAGGAAAACAGTACTGCTCAGCAGTGGAGATAAAGGCCTGCTTGCCTTTTACTGTGGTGTCCTCAGAACGTGACATATTTAATGGGCTTGAGCATTGGGGAGAGGAGACCCATGGCTCATAAACATGTAAGGAAGTCTAGCAAGCTTGTCAGTGACGATTGTTAAAAAGGTAGTTTAACAAAAGTTTAAAATTAATAAAATGATTTTGAGCCAGTAGAGCAAGTTTGTTTTTTTAAATATAATTATCAATTTTATTTTATTTTTTAATAAATTTTATTTAAGCATCATGATTACAAGCATGATTGTATTTGGGTTTCAGACATAAACAGAACATCCCCATTCACCAGTGCAACACTCCCACCACCAATGCCTCCTCTCCCTCCTTTCCAACCCCTGCCTGTATTCGAGACAGGCATTCTTTTTTTTTTTTTTCAAGACAGGCATTCTAATTCTCTCACTTATTAAGACTGTCATGATAATTGTTAATGTAGTTATTTCCCTAACTGCATCACTACTTTTTGTGTTGAGCTTCATTGTGAGTCGGTCCTTCTGGCCTTTATCTTATTGTCTCTGGTCATTATTACAATAATGTACTTAAGTTTTCTTAAAACCCATAGATGAGAGAGACTATTCTCTCTCTCTTTCTCTCTCTCTGACTTATTTCACTCAGCATAATAGATTACATGTACATCCACGTATAAGTTTGTTTTTTAAGGGATAGGGAAAGTTTTTAGGGAATAGGACAGGTCAAGAATATATTAAGACTATTGGGATCTTCACCTGAGCAGCACCTCATTCTCAGGCCAGCTCTCTGGTCTGTTGTATCAAGAAAGCTTGGGGGCCTGAGCGGTGGCACAAGTGGTAGGGCATTTGACTTGAGTGCACTAACTTAGGGCAGACTGTGGTTTGATCTCCTGACATCCCATATGGTCTCCCAAGCCAGGAATGCTTTCTGAGGACATAGCCAGAAGTAACCCCTGAGTGTCACCAGGTGTGGCCCAAAAAACGAAAAAGAAAAAACAAAAAGAATGCTTGGGTTTTTTTTTTAATTGATACAAATATCATTTGATCTGACTAGACCCTGGGAAGTGTTTTGTTTTTGCTCTTTTATTTTACTATTGTTACAATTTTATTTCTATCTGGATACAGGATGAACTGTGTCCCTTTCAACAAATTTATATGTTGACTCTGTAATCTCCATCTAAATGCCTAAAAATCTGACTGTACTTGAAAAAGGTAAGTAAAATTAAATCATTAAAGTAGGTACTAATCCAGTTGGAGAGATATCCTAAAGGAAAAAGGTATATATTTTTTATTTTCCAATTTTTATTTAAGCACCCTTATTTTCAATAGTATTAACAACAGATTTTCATTACACAATATTCTAACACCATCACTTATTACAAGTGTCTGCCTCCATTCATCAATGAATCATAGAGCCCTGTAATCCATATCTTATCTCCCTGGAAAGCTCAAGTTATGTTTATGGTATACATTGCAAAATTAACTATTTATAATCCAATCACCATGAAAAAGA
>PVKC010036502.1:0-13234 GCA_004027635.1 Crocidura indochinensis
TTTGGGTCACACCCGGCAGCGCTCAGGGGTTACTCCTGGCTCCATGCTCAGAAATTGCTCCTGGCAGGCACGGGGGACCATATGGGGCACCGGGATTCGAACCGATGACCTTTTGCATGATAGGCAAACGCCTTACCTCCATGCTATCTTCCGGGCCTTAGATGTTTCTCAATGAATTGCACTGTAAAAGTCTTATACAAGTTATTAACTCCATTGAACAGTAAAGAGCACTGGAGTAGTATTTTCTGTGACTACTTAGTATATAATACTCTCATTTGCCCTTATTTTATCTTGGCACCAAACAGCTGCTTGCTGCATGTCGTGAGCAGACTTGAGGTTACATAAGTCTCTGTCCATCACTCACCACACATAACTATTAAATATTTTCTAGGAATATAAAATAGATGACAAATTTAAGGGCCTTTGTTGTTTGGCCACACCCAGCAATGCTCAGGGATCACTCCTGGTGGGTACAGGGGCCATATACAATGCTGGGAATGAAACTCAAGTTGGCCACATGTGAGACAGACATCCCACCTGCTGTATTATCATTGCTTCATCATTTAATTTAAGTACCTTGAGAGAATGTATGTATCATCAATTATGCCTATGGCCCTAAATGTCATGATGTTTTGGTAGAGGATAGTGGGGGTCATTAAAAACAGATATAGGGAAATATAGAAGGCAAAAAGTCTAGAAGGGACACTATGGAGTCATGGAGGAGAAAAGGAAGGTATGCAGAAATTCACTGGAATGCAAAGCAAAGATCTTGCACATTTAAATTAGATAAAGATTTTTCAAATGCTTAAAAGTAGTTTTTTTTATTCAATGTCACTATTATATAATATATATATATAATATATATATAATATATATAATATATAATATAAATATTACTGTGAAAGATTTGTAATCCACTTTGGTCAAAATAAAAACTATTTAATTAAATAAAAAAAAGAAAATGATAAAGGGATTCAGATAGATTGTATGAATCTTGCAAATAAAGACTATGCAGAGATGGAAAAAAGTAGTTTCTTGTGTAATGCTAAGTCTTCATTGACTCATCAAAATTGCTTAGGCACATAAAAACTAGACTTCTGGACCAAAATATAGGATCACAATTGAGGTGCTTTCCTTGCATGTAGCTGACCTGGGTTTGATCCCTTGATACCCCATCTTAGAGAAACCTAGTAGTCCTATTTTTCCACATATATCCCCAGTGGTGCTGATGGATTGTGTCTGCAGATGTGGTTCACACACATATACACTGCACATACACACATACACACCTCTTCTATGAAAACAGTGAAGTTGACTCAGTACGCTGTGTGAAATAGAGATGGTGATCCCTCGGTCAGGAGACAGCAAGAAGATAGACTGCCAGCCTAGCATGCTTCTGGCCAGGGTTTGATTTCTAGTACCACATGGTCCCTCAAGCATGGTGGGGAACAGCCATGAAGGCTGCCAGCACTTTCTGGGTAGCCCCTGAATGTCAGAATTCGAGTAGCAACACATCTTCAGGACTTTGCCTTGAACCCCCTGGTCCAGTTGGCTGAAACTTGCTTGTGGGATTTCCAGATGCTCTGAACTGCTTGGAACCATCACACACACACACACACACACACACACACACACACACACACCACAAATGAAAGAGTTAAGTGATGGAGTTGGGGATGGAGAGATAGTACAGAGGGGAGGTATTTGCCTTGCATTTGACCAACCAAAGTTCAATCCTTGGCTTCCCATATGGTCCCCTGAGCACTGCCAGGAGTTATTCCTGAGTACAAAGCCAAGAAGTATGGTCCAATAATCAGAGGGAGAGAGAGAGAGAGAGAGAGAGAGAGAGAGAGAGAGAGAGAGAGAATGTAGAGAAGAGATGGACAAAGAAAAAATGAAAACATTCATGGGGTGCTATATGACTCTAGTCATTCTACTGATTTTTATATCATCTCACGATGCCCCCAAACAAACCTTTAACTCTGCTCATAAATGCTTCCTCAGGAGTCAGCCTGCAATTTCCTTCCCTAAAGATGCCTCAATTAGATCCCAGGAAAAACCTGGCAACATTTTTCAGGCTGGGGAGCAAGCAGTCTTCAACATATTCTGACTAATGAGCGCGTATACATTTGGCGAATGCTAATTCACAGGAGCGGTGGGAGCAACACAGCCACAGTGTCACTGTGGGCGAACAAAGGGATGGGGCGGATGGGTGACAGTAGAGATTTCTTTGAACATCAGGAGAAGGAGGCTCCAGTGACAGGTGAGGGGACAGATGCAGAATCCGACAGCTCGAGAGAATCTGTGTACTACAATCAGGAAGGGACAGCTGACTTGATACCAACTTAATCAGTTCAACGGAGATTAAGAGTTGGGGAGGCCAGTGAGTGTGGGGGCTCTGCCTCATGAGCTGGGGGACCTCTCTGCCTCATGTGCTGGGGGAACAAGGGGTGCCACTGATCACAAAGAAGGAGGAAGGTCAGGGGAGTGGATGGGTGTTTTCAGGTTTGGGCTTTCCTCAATCCAGCCTTCTGTTCATTTCTCAGATGTGAGCATGTGGGTTAATTCTCCCCGCAGCACATGAATTTTTCTTCCTTTAGAGGAAACAAAAGTCACAGTCAAGGCCCATTGATGTAGGCCTGGATTTGGGGAATCTACATTCCCAAAGTCGATGGCTTCTGTGGCTGCCACATTCAGAATTAAAGAGAAAGCAGTGGAAGGCAGGCTGATATGGGGGGCCTGAGGAAATGAGTTTTGTGGGGGCTGGAGAGATAGTACAGCGGGTAGGATATTTTGTCTTGTACACAACTGATCCAGGTTCAATATCTGGTACCTGATGTGGCCTCCAGAACGTGCCAGGAGTGATCCTTAGCACAGAATTAGGAATAAGTCCTAAGCACCACTATACACAAAGACACCAACTCCCCCTAAAAAGAGAGAAACAGTGAGATTTGTGATCCCCACCTTTTTTCTGTTTAGAATTTCTCCACTTTTTCTCTAGATTAATGCTAAATTCCTGTATCTGGTTCCAAAGAAACATCACTTTCTCACACTTACGTGCCATTATTGACCATATGGGGTCCAGGATATCTCTAAATGCACCTTCCTTTTTTCTGAGCCTTGCATATACTTGTCTTCCTACGCATCTGGGGCATATCATTGAGTCTGAGTCCTATTGTTATAGGTTCAGCTGGTCATTTGCAAGAACCGGGATGATACCCTTCTCTTGCCGAGATTGCAAGTGAAATTCACTTCAAGGGTAGAACCAGTAAGACTGAGGAGAGATCGAGAGTTTGCATAGACCCAGGGAAAAAGTTGCAGAAGGGCCATATTTACCCCACCAGGGAAACCTTGTCCCAAACCTGCATTGTTAACACCTTGACCTTAGACTTGACCTGAAAGACTTTGAGAATTGACCCCCAGATTGACCTACTGTTGAGGTACAGTGGCCAACAGTGGCTAACCAGCCATTCTTTATAGAAGGAGCCACATGCTTATCACCTTATATCTGGGTTTCCTTACAGTGGTAAGTGATTCTAAGTGTTCCCCACATGAATGCCAAGAGATCTGCAAGTAGGAAATTTGCAAAGTTCTTTTGGGGTCTCCGCATATTGATCAATGAGTCCCTGTTGGGCATTTCTGGAGTTCTTCTCATGAGTACACTACTTTGAAATTGTTCATGTCTGATTCTGCCTAATTTGCCCCTATACTAAATCTCTAAATTTTGGGGGATCACAATCTTTGATGTACATATTGCCATTCATGGAATCTATTGTATTCTGTCTCCAATCTCCTTTAATTCTTTGAGAATAGTCTGATTGGTAAAATGGTGAAGGAATGACTATATGTATGCATATTTATTTGCACTTACATATGTAGCAATGCATATATGAATTATATATGGGTGAGTGGATGGGTAAATCAATGAATGAATGGGTGGAGAGGTAGGAGAATGAATGAAACTCATGAATGTGTATGGGTAGATAAATAAGTGTTTAGATGAGTGAGTGAATGGATTGATCATAGATGAATAGATACATGTATGCATAGGTGGATGGGGGATGGATGGATGCACAGATACATGAGCACAGACATGGTTATATGTATATACATAGATATGGGTGGATAAGAGCCTGGTTTCTTTCCTAGTCAAGAGATACCAGAATACCAAAGATAGTAGAAGGATAAATTTGGGACAATAGAGTCATATCATTTTAGTAATTACTGCTCCTCTTTTTAAATCTTTATCATATACAACCCCATACATATTCCTTTTTTTTTACCCAGATGATAAATCTTTGCAGTATCAACCAAATTCTCCAATTACCTACTTCCGAGCTAACTAGAGTATTCTTTACATAATTTCATTACAAAAGCCTAATCTCATTTCAAAGGGTGATCTGTACAATAATGAGTATGGGATGCAGTTGAGGAAATTTGGTAGAGGGAAAATTGGTAGCCCTGATTCATTGTATGTCTGAAACCCAACTATAAAAAAACTTAATGAATCACTTTGGTTTAAATAAATTAATTTTTTTAAAATATATGTAATGATAATCATGGTGGACAATGAAAGAGTTCAGGATTATAATGCATAGCTTTTGTGCACTCAACCAAAGTTTGATTCTTAACACCAAATGGCTCCTGAGCATCACCCTATGTAGGTTCAAGGTCCTTATCCACCAGTCTTGGGAACTCTTATCTCCTCAAATTCTATCATTGAACTACATTGGCTAAAGTATTAGCAGGAGTGGCCAGGAACCTGAGCACTACACAGAAGATCAAGAAAGAAAGATTAATTGTAGACTAAACATTTTAACATAATACTGTCTCATTGAATCCTTACAATAAATTGTTATCCCAAATAGCCTGCAATGAATGAAAACCAGGAGGTTCAGCCAACAGAGGGCACAGACAAGATTCAAGTCACATCTTTGCAGCCCTGGTCTAAAAATCAGAAGATGAGTGAGCGGCCCTGCTGCCCAGGGCTTTCTTGGAAGATGGACGCCCCATGCTATCTGGAATTGCACCTGCATTTTCTACAAGAAGAAATAGGCTGAGAGACATATTTCTCTTTGAAATAATTTTACTGGGGGAGATTTCCAACTGTGCTGAAAGCTGACCTCTTGGACAAACATACTGTCATAAAAATGTGCTATTTGCTACGAGTGCATTGGGAGTTTTAAATCATCAAACTAAAGTACCCCAGGCTCTGACAGTAAAATTTTCATTCAAAGAAGGACTCAGCTTCACAACATAATAAATTATATATGACTGGGACATATAAAACATTTAAAGATATACAGAATTTCTCTGCATTTGTGCTCCGTGGAAGAGTTCAGCCCGCAAAGTACTTTTTTATGTCAATCCTGCCTATTCATAAGAAGAAAAGATGTCCCCCAACCCCCCCTCAAATAAAAAGCCACAAAGCAAGGTGTCTCTCTTGCTCACACATATAATAAAGTCCTGCTTTTATGTTTTATTTTTCTCTCTTCCAAGTCTGGGCTGCAATGAAATGATGCTCCAGGACCTATCAAAGGAGGTTACAGGCAAAGCCATTGGATCTCTAAATCCAGAATAATTAAGCATGAACACCAATTAATATTAAACAGTAATGCATACCAGATAATCTTTTTGGGGGGGTCACACCCGGCAGTGCTCAGGGGTTACTCCTGACTCCATGCTCAGAAATTGCTCCTGGCTGGCACAGGGGACCATATGGGGCACCAGGATTCGAACCAATGACCTTTTGCATGAAAGGCAAACACCTTACCTCCATGCTATCTCCTGGGCCCCGCATACCAGATAATCTTAAGGGGCACCATCCTAGATGTGGAAAATGAAACTGGGAGTGGTGTGTGTGTGTGTGTATGTGTGTGTGTGTGTGTAGGAACTGATACAATGTGAATGTTTAAACAAATGAAATACTAATGAATATAATCACTTTTTAGTCCAGAGAAACATCTTAGTTCAGAGAAACACTTCATGGGAGCATCTCATGGGGGCAAGACCTTCTTAAGTATAGGACAACAAGCACTGTTCAGTTGTTTAGTACATGCCAGATAAGAAATGATCGACTGAAAGGTGATTCCTGCATAATACTACATGCAAGTGTACATAAATCAGCAATTTTAATTGTGCCAGGTAACAAATTGTCCCTTTCCTCCCAAATAATTGAATTAATCAATCTTTACCCTAATCAAATATGGCTTCTTCTTTGAATACCTAAATCCCACCTGGATGTGAAGAACCTCTTGATAGGCTTTCTACCTCAACCTGTTCTCCATCCATGGGGGTGGTTCTATTCTTCCCAATAAAGACTGCAACTCTGACAGATCTCACTCTCTCTCCACATCGTGGAAGAATCTCCAGATTTATTTAATCTCTCTAGCTTGGTTTGGATTATTTCCTGCCTCTCTTTCCCTTTGGGATTGGAGTATGAGGAATTATCTACACCAAACCACAGTCTTTAGACAACAATGGAGATTTATCCTCTGAGACCCTGCCACTTGGCTGGCCTTAGCTGTGGGCTGTGATTTGGGACACAGGATCTCTGTGTTTGTGTCTGGACTGAATGTAGGGCTCCAGGCTTCACAGAGGATTCTTCATTCTTTTTGGACCACAGCTACTATAGCCATTCTTTGCTTATGGTGAATGGCTGGATTCCCAAGAACGACAGGAAAAAGCAATTACTTGATACTTGGGCTCAGAAATTACCCTCTTTATTGCCATCACAGTCCATTGACTAAGCCCACTATCATCATGAGGTGGGGAATGCCACCTAGGTGGATATATTTGAAGCATCACATGGACAAAGGTATGAATATAAAATTCAAATCCAGGGAGTTCATGAGGACTTGCACCTCACGAGTTAATCAACTGCTCTTGAGATGTGTATTTTTTAATCTCTGGCTTTGTCTTAAGTTTCTGGAAACTTTTGAGATAAACATTTCTCTCTCTCAGTCTAGTAGATCAAAACTGGGTCCCAGATCAGCAATAGGAGTCCCGCCCTAGAAGTAGTTTAAGTACACATGCCCCACCCAGATTTTTAGATTCCATGCCAAGCCTCAGGGTTTCAAAAGTGACTTCTATGATGGGGGCCTCACATGGAGCTCCCTCTAAGAACTGCCATTTTCCTGTGACCAAAAAAGAGAGATAGGCCCAAATCAATGGTGTTAGTAAGAAGAAAATGTTTCCTTGAAAAGAAGAGTCAAAGCTTCCCAGGTATGCAGACAGATTCATTCATGTACCTTCTACCTGTTGCCAAGCCTACATTCCATAGAAGGGATCTAGTTAATCACAGCTTGTGCAGGAACTTGATCCAAACCCTCCGGTCTCTTCTTCATTAGGACTTTTCTATTTTTGTTTTCTGAAATCCCATCAGCTTGACTTTCATACTTGCCCTGCTCTGCCAGGGGGAGGTGAGGGTTCCCTATGGTAAAAGTCCCTTATCCTGGTGAACAGTGTTATGCTTAATGCTCAGAGGTGCAACCACTATGAATTCCAGTGAGTACCAGCAAGGTGGGAGACAATGTCATTGGGGGACAATGTCGTTAATCTCAACCTGAGGCTGAGGACAGATGGGGCACATCCAGCCATAGAGGTTGTGCCTGAGGGACTGGATCTGGTCTGCTACTCACTTCTCTGGGCCATGTGATACTCTCTCAGACTGAAGACTCAGGAGCTCTTTTCTCAAAACTGTGCATGATCAGTGTATGCATGATATCATACTGTTTCAAGTCTTGCTATATAATCCCTTAGACCAAGGATATTGTACCATGACATACTATAATATATCATATCACATCACCATACCACATCACAAAACATGTTTTACATCAACAAGAACATAAAAGTCACATTACTACAATATTGCATTCTAGTTTATCATATTCCACAGGTATGTTTAATTGATTTATTCTTAGATTATAATTTCACATAACAAATAGCTAAAACATTTTACAAATGATGAGGAAATGATTTTGCTATGTTGGGCTATATTCTAAACATATTAATTTAGGGTCAATTATACACAAAGCTATTTTGTATGTTGCAAATAGAGATGCAATGCAAGATTAGAGGTGATTATGTATGTTGAATGATGATCATATGATTGCATAATGAGTACTACCGCCTATTTTCAGAGATATGGCATCGGCCATACAAAAAAGCATCAACATATGTGATTAAGGTTATGATTGTCATGTATTGACTTATTCTAGAACTTCATTCTGACCTCCATTTCTCCAACTGCAGGATATGTGACCCTTAGTCCCAAACAGCATTTACCTCCATAAAACATTAAGTTTTAGGAAAGGCCAATCTCTAAGGCCCCTACTGCAGGATGAGAGTTTACAGAGGTGCTGGGGTCACACTATCTTGCTGGAATCTCAGTGTCCTGGAAGTTAAGTCTCCTCTGGGGTCTATAAAGCTGGTTTTTCACAGCTCCCTCAATGCAGTGATGATGTGCTCGAGCTCAGCTCTTCCCAGGAACAGAACTCTTTACTTAGGAGCCTGGGAGACTCTGGTCTGGGTTCAGACCAGGGTTGGGTTCTCATTCACTGAGGGGGTGTGTGTTCATACATTGTTTAAAAAGCTTGTTTCTTCTCCCACCAAAAAGTAGAGGAACTATGTGAGGGTCCTCAATCTCACTTAGGGGCACTTTGTTGAAGAGAGTCCCTGGAAGCTGCAAGGAGTTACAGGTTGGTCTGTCACTGGCAGCATGACCCACCACCTTCTCCATGAAAGCATGGAAAGTCCACTGAGCATTTTGTCTACTGCCTTGATACTCCAAGAGTAAAAAAAAAGGCTGTTTGATAGGACAAGAGGCTGGTGGTAAATGTGGGTGTAGAGCTTCTATATGTTCTCAGATCAACTTTCTTCTTTCTTTCCTTTTTTTTTGGGGGGGGGGCACATCCAGTGAAGCTCAGGGGTTACTCCTGGCTATGTGTTCAGAAATCGCTTCTGGCTTGGGGGACCACATGGGATTCAGGGGAAATCAAACAGCGGTTTGTCCTAGGCTAGTTCAGGCAAGGCAGATGCCTTACTGCTTGTGTCACCGCTCCGGCCCCTTCTTCCTTCTAATCTGCAACTCAATCAACACAACCAACCCATGCCTACTGGTTTTATTTCCCATTTCTTCTCCTTATGCCAATTGCCTGATCTCTGTCCCTTCTTTACCATCTCATATTCCCTCTACTAGAGCAGTTTGTAGCCTCGAGCTTGAGACACACCTCACTTAATAGTAGCTTTTGCAGGAGGCATTCTGAGGGTCACCTTAGATAACAGTGGTTTTACCTATTGTCAACAACACAAGCCTGTCTGCAGGAAAAGGAAGATTGGAAATCACTGGTCTTTGGCCTTGGTTTCAACTACCTGGGATGCAGGACAGGTTATGGTCTATAGCAATAGAAAGATAGAACTTGATCTTACAAAGTCCAACAGCTAAGGCACATCACAGGGCTGCAAAGAACTTCTGCTGCTATGGACCAGAAGTGTGTTCTTGGCATTGTCACGGAAAGGAAAATTTAGTCACCAGTTTCTTGTGGTTCATGAGGTTGAAATGAGTGCAGATGCACTCACGGGAGAGATATTAGTATCAGCCTTCCTGGCCACAGTGCTAGTCTTCAGAGTCCCTCCTCCCTCCCACCCCCAGGCCACACCACTGGGTCTCACATGGTAATTGGTCAGAACAGTCCACTGGGCAAAGGATCCAAGAAGCACTATCCCAGGGGACTCTGGTTCCTTTCTACCACTTGGTCTTGTGCCTGGAAACCCATCAGGGCTCTTCTGTGTATTGTGTCCATGATGGGTCCTGGCTAGGAGACTCTGAGGTCTTGCATTCAGTAACTCTCTTTGGTTACTTCAATTCTCACTCTTGGAACCAATCCAGCCTATTACAAATACTGGCAATAAATGCCCGAAGCAGATAATTGGAAGGATGAGCCTGGATGTGCCCTTGACCCAACTTTAAGGGCCCCCTGAGAGGTATGCATGAATAAATACCACCTGGATGTAAGAATCAAGTGGAATGGCACCTTATTCAGGAAGTCTTCCTGAATATAATAGCTTGCCCTGGTTCTTCCTTTTGTTCCAATTAATTAAAAATATCTTTACAACTTTGAAAGTCTAGTATTTTTTTTCTATTTGGTCAATCCTGGTGGTCAGCCTGGTACATAAAACCACTGACAAGACTTGTCTCTTCAGCTCCAGGAAATCCTCATCTTGAGGGGAATGGTTGAGCAGAGAGAAGGGCTGAGGAAGAATCTTTAGGGTTCAGAGGCCCTGGGGCTGGTTTGAAGTCAGTATCTATTTCAGCCCCCATCTGAGATATGCCTCTAAACATCAACTGAATCAATAAATGAAGTAAAGGATCACTGTAGTGCCCTCTGGATCTAAAAATAACTCAACACAGATGAAAACATTTTCCCATGTCTAAATAATCTTCACACAAGAAGTTTGAAGCTCAAAGAAGTTATGACATTTTCTCAGGGGCACAGAACAACTAAAGTGCTTCAACCAGATCTGGATTATCATGTCAGGCTGCCTGACTCTTGACCCAAATGTGTTTCCTTTATTCACTTTGAATTCAGAAATATGTCCTTCTGTAACAATTAATTACTGTTCCTGGCCATAGGTGACCATCACTCTGATAAACATCTTACTTAATGTTTAATACAGGGGTCCTCAAACTGCTAGTTTACTGTCCCTCAGACCATTGGAGGGCCCTACTAAGGTGGTTTAAAAAAAGCTATGAACAATAGTGTCCTACAGGTGTAGTTTGAAGACCTCTGCCTCAAGATGAAGATGGAAGAGTTGAGAGATAATGAAGAAGGGAGTTGGAGAGCATGGTGCGCATCCCACACATGCACACTGTGAGCCCAGGACCAGTTGGTTGTTAAATAATACAGGTAGTGGCTGCAAAAAACACCTGGTGGGCCAGATAATTGTTCTTGGTGGGCTGCAAGTGGCCTGCAAGCTGTAGTTAGAGGACCACTGGTTAATGGGACAGATATTGAAGAGTGAGTAAGATGGCAATCTTCATGTTGGAGAACTATCAGTGTTAAAAAGGAATCAAGAGGGGGCCAGTGAAGTGTCTACCTTGCAAGCGCTAGCCAAGGAAGGACCATGGTTCGATCCCCCGGCATTCCATATGGTCCCCCCCCAAGCCAGGAGCAATTTCTGAGCACTTAGCCAGGAGTAACCCCTGAGCATCAAATGGGTGTGGCCAAAAAAACCAAAAAAAAACAAACAAGAGAAAAAGAAAGGGAATCAAGAGTTCAAGAACTAGACACTGTGCTCTCCTTAGCAGTGCAAGTTATGATAGTACAAGAACAGACTGTGGAAGGAAACAGTTTATTACACTCAGCCTCACAAGAATGATATTTATCATTGGCCCAAGCCTTGCTCTCTGAAGCAGAAAGCAAAGATGAAGTGATACCCAGGGGGGTAACACATATAGTGTTTCTTTGCCCTTCTTGATGAGGGCACAAAAAGGCTGCTGAGATTCACTTACCCAATCCCAAGAGAGCCAAGATGAGCCACTATAGACTGAACTAGGCTCCTTGGAAGTCTTCAGAATCTGAGACCCTTAGTGTTTTGGGAATTGTATCCATTCAAATACCAATCAAAGGCCAAGTATTTGATTTATGTAACCAAGTTATTCGGTGCCACCCAGAGGCCACGCTCTGCCCAGGACTCGTGCTAAGGTAATGAGGTGTGGTCTCCAGAGAAGCATCTGCCTTAGCAGTAAGATAGAAAATGGGGATCACCTAGGAAGGAGGGGCTCCGGCTTGTGTTCTGAGTGTGGAGAACTCTAAGGCACTGTGACTCCCCCTTCTAGAACAAGCCTTAACAATTTTAGAAAAAGACTAATCTTGTTTTATTTTGGGGTTATTCCTGGTTCTGAGCTCAGAAATTACTCCTAGCAGGTTTGGAGACCCTATAGGATGCCAGAGATTGAACCTAGGTCTGTCACATGCTCCATGCTGTGCTATCATTCCTGCTACAAAAGGACTAATGTTCAACTGATCAAATCACCTGCTATTTTAGTTCCTTCTGATCTTTTCTTTCTGCTTATGTATTTTTAATACTTTTTTTTGGGGGGGGACACACCTGTTTGATGCTCAGGGATTATTCCTGGCTAAGCGCTCAGAAATTGCCCATGGCTTGGGAGGACCATATGGGATGCCGGGGAATCGAACCGTGGTCCTTCCTTGGCTAGCACTTGCAAGGTGGACACCTTACTGGCCCCTCTGCTTATGTCTTCATGTTGCTGGTTTGGCTTTCTTCTTTGAGCTTCTTGCAAGCATGTGTTTACTATTTACAACTGCTCAGTATTACTTTGAGTGGTTTTCTATCCCATTTGGGGGCTTGCAAATTCTAATGAACCCCAAATGCCTGTGGTCCCCCTCTCTGCCAAACCAGCTCATTCCCAGCCTTGGGTTGAAACAGTTCTTGGTTTTGTATGAAATTTCTGCCTACCATCCTTGCCTCCGCAGTGCTGAAAATCATAAGGGCAGACATTGCTTTGCTGTTCTGAAACAACAAAATCATGCCTTATTTACAATTCTGTTTTCTCAGGAGGAATCACCCTGATGTGGATCTCTGGGTCCATAGGACAAGCCTTCTGCAGGTCCTCTTTGCCATGGGCCTTCTGCTTTAAGTATCCCATCTTCCTATCCTTGCTTCCAGAAATACAACCAGGGCCAAAAACATCTGTCAAGTCAACTTAGTTGCAGGGAGTTAAGTCATCTTGACTTGATTCGTCTCTCTACTGTCTAAGTTAACTCTCTAGACCAAGTATCCTTAAACTATGACCTATGATGTGGCCCATTGAGAACATTTATCTGGCTTGCCAAGTGTTTCTTTTTTTGTTTTGTTTTGTTTTTGGGTCACACCCAGCAGTGCTCAGGGGTTACTCCTGGCTCCATGCTCAGAAATTGCTCCTGGCAGGCACGGGGGACCATATGGGACACTGGGATTCGAACCGATGACCTTTTGCATGAAAGGCAAATGCCTTACCTCCATGCTATCTCCCGGGCCTTGTGTTTTGTTTTGTTTTGTTTTGTTTTTACCACTGCTGACCGTCCTGCTTAGCAGCCAACTCATCCTGTGCCTCAATGCATATGTGTGAGATGTGTGCTGCATTATTTGACTCCCCTCCTTTTCTCTGTCTCCCAACTCCTTCTCTCAGTCTCAGGCATAGTTTGAGAACCCAGTCCACAAAAACCAG
>PVKC010036503.1:0-13231 GCA_004027635.1 Crocidura indochinensis
AAAAAAAAAAAAAGAAGCATATAACCCACCTGCCTTTTTGCCAATCTTTTTTTTTTTTTTTTTTTGGTTTTTGGGCCACACCCGTTGACGTTCAGGGGTTACTCCTTGCTATGCACTCAGAAATCACTCCGGGCTTGGGGACCATATGAACTGCAGTCTGTCCTAGGTCAGCCGTGTGAAAGGCAAATGCCCTACCACTGCGTCATTGCTTTGGCCCCTTGACAATCAATTTTTTGGGGGGAGGTCATACCCAGCAGCGCTCAGGGGTTCCTCCTGGCTCTACACTCAGAAATTGCTCTGGACAGGCTCGGGGGACCATATGGGATGCCGGGATTGAAACCACTGTCCTTCTGCATGCAACGCAAATGCCCTACCTCCAGACTATCTCTCCAGCCCCCATTGACAATCATTTTTTATTTTATCTCTTATTGTATGAAATAAATTTCCAAGCACAATATTATTATTTTGCTTTAAAGAGTAATTTTTTAAATGATTTAGTATGTTTTTAACATATATCCTTTTTACCTTTTTTGAATGCTCTTCATTATTTAAAACTTTAAAATTTTTAGAGGGTTCATTATCACTCTACCTGAAAGAATTTTTATGCTATTTTTTGCATTTCTGGATATAGTATGAGCATTAAGAAGCAAATCTGACCATTCCACATGTGTTTATGCTCCCAAAGAAATTGCTGAAACTTAGTGAGAAGCTCCAGAACAGAGAAGGGAGTCTCTGGGATTCCAGGGAGAAAAGTTGGGGGTATCTGGGACTTACAATTTATCTTACTCTTTATCTTGATTATAAGCGATTTAATTGTGACTTGTCATGATACTGTTTTCTTCATATTTCCTACTAGAGTTCATTGCATTTATTAGAAATTCCACTATTTTGGGATTCCAAAATTAAGTTTTTACATTAATTCTTCACTCTTTATTCTCTTGTCTCTTTCTGGAACTCTACATGTAAATAAATTAGGCAATATATTATACCTCATCTTACACTTTAACTTTATTGCCTTCAGTTTTTTTCACTTTTTAAATGTGCACAGTTTCTATTGCTCTGTTTTCTAGGTCATTGATATTTTTTTCTTCTGCCGGATATCATGTAGTTTTTAATTCTATTTGTATGTTTTAAAGTTTGTGTATTGAATTTCTAGTCTAAACATACTCCATTTAGCTCTTTTTTTATGTTCTTCATTTCTCTCATCAACATGCATTTGTTTCTGCCTACCATCTTCTAGATATTTTTTTTATTTTTTTCTTTGATCATATTGGCTTACATATCTTTCACAGTAGTATTTTAGGTACATATTAACATTGAATCAGGGGAATATCCATCACCAATTTTTCCTCATTCCATCCCCATTCCCTTCCTGCAACCATATCCCCCACCATCATCCCCCGGCTGCTAGAGTAGGTGGTCCCCTCTTTGTCTAGCTTACTATTAGTGATCATATATCTGTTTGGTCCTGGTACCCTCCTTTGTTTCCCCTCTATTTGAGAGGTGGAGCTCGATAATTCGAGTTATGTGGTTTTGTTTGAAGGAAAGAAAAGCAATAGAATGGAGTAAAAAATAAGAAAAAATAAATCAAATAAGCTGAAAATGGCGGAGTCCTTCTAGAGGTTTTCAACCTCAGTTTGAGCGAGGACATGAAAAAGGTAACTGAAACAACACATCAATATAGAAAGAAATATCAAATTGAACATCCAGTGAGCACTACAGCAATAAAGACAATAACCTCACAATAGTCTTGGTTCTGAAATTAAACCATGCCGGAGTACAAAAAGAAAGAGAAAGAGAAAATAAAATAAAATAAAATAAAATTGGAGACATCAACTTCAATATCTACACCAAAATAAAGATCTCAATAAAAATCGATCAATCAATAAATTTATATGTGGAAAAATGATTATTTTGTGCTTTTTTTTCCTTTTTCTCCCTGCATAGGCACAGTAACTATTGGGAATATTATAGAGGGAATTCCCTTGGCGTAGGAGATACAGTGTTTCTCCACCCCTGAAGTACACTGTCATGGGATTAACTATAGACTCCTTGCATGATCATTTACTCTCCCCTCGGTGCCATTTTTGGTGTATAGAAGACTTCTGCTTCGTCATGGATGGTAAAAGCATACCTCTGTATCTAGAGATCTTGGTGTCTGTACAGCTCGGGAATGGAACTTATAATGAAGTCTTTCTTTGTGGTTCTAGTAGTTCTGCTTCTTTGGTGAAGTTTTAATCCATCTTCTGTAGTTGGTGGTCTTGGTCATTACATTGCTCCTACGATGGAGCCTGGGACAGAGTCTTTCATTATGCTTCCAGAAGACCCGTTCAGTTGCGATTATCTTAGTCAGACCTCTGGAATTGGAGATCTTGTTTGTTGAACAGATTGTAGACCAAAAGCTAGGCTAGTGCTTTTTGTTGTTGTTGTTGTTGTTGTTGTTGTTGGTCCCGGCATGCATACTGTCCAGTCCTGGTTGTAACAACCAGTCATCTGTATATAGCTATCTTGGCTTTTGCACAGATCAAAGAATGACATGTTTTCTGATTTTGTATTATCATTGGCTGGTGAGGAAGAACAAGTTGATCTTGGATTAAGTTGTTCCCATTTCTTTGTTGTCAGGTTATCAATTTAGAACTGGTGCATGTTGGTGTCAGAGCAGCATTATGGATGCCCTGGAGGGGATTTGGTTCCTGGAGCTGTTGTGAAGAACTCTGCTGTTTCTATGTCTGGGATCCAGGAGTCAGGGTTGGAGGGTCAGTGCTTAATTCCCTGGGGTCTAAATTGGTTCCACATGACATACGTTCAGGATGGGACATGGCCCTGTGTTGTAAAAAAAAGTATAAGTTCTTATCCCTAATAGATAAAAGCTTGTTTTTACTCGTAAAATTTCCCCCCTTTTTTTTTAATTTGCAGGAAGAAGTGGTGTTGCATTATTTTGCTGGTGGATTTGGGGGTGGAGAGAGAAGAAAACAGACACAGGACAAAAACTAAAAATATATACGCTCACACATATCTAAAGAAAAATTTTCTTTCTTTTTTTTTTAAATGATTAAATAAAAGACACAATTAAAGGAATAAAGTGGGGCTGGGAGAGATAGCATGGAGGCAGGGCATCCATCTTGTAGATCTTAGAAAATATTTACAGGGGCAATTTTACTTATTCTTATTATCTGTGGTGTTGGAGGTTAGTCCATATCTGGAGATGTTCAAGAACTTTTTCTTACTCTGAGGTCCCAGAATGCTCAAGGACCCGTATGTGATATCAGAAACGAAACCAATACTGGTTTCCTTCAAAGCCAGTGTGCCATCCTGTACCATCTCTGGCCAGGTCTGCTTTTGTGTCATCATCTATCATATCTGAGTTTTTCTTTTAAATTAATTCATTCTTGATAAAAATAAATGTTTTCCTATATGCCCGTATTTTATTGGCGAACTCAGACATTTTTTTTGGCGGGGGATCACACCCATTTGATGCTCAGGAGTTACTCCTGGCTAAGCACTCAGAAATTGCCCCTGGCTTGGGGGGGATCATATGGAACGTCGGGGGATCTAGCCGTGGTCCTTCCTTGGCTAGCACTTGCAAGGCAGACACCTTACCTCTAGGGCCACCTCACTGGCCCGAGAACTCAGACATTTTACCAAGACTATTTACATTTCCTTTCTGTGGAATAATCTGGAATTTCTACGTGGTAGTAAACTGGGCTCTAGAATCTAGTAGAAACTGGTATTTTTTTCTTCTTTCATGTTTTACTACTCTGTACTGCATGAATATATAGTAAGAGAAGGATAAATTCAGCCATTAGTTTGTTTTGTTGTGTGTTTCCTCATAGACAGAGACAGGGTTTCATATTTCTAAGTCTTATATTATTATGATGTTTTATCCAATTCTTATTCATGAGGACAGTCACACCACTGCTACAGGGCTAGGATGGGATGATTGAAGCACATTAGAGTTAAATGCACAATTTTTGTAATATATGAGCCACTTTAGAACCCAACTCACAATTATTTCACAGCTTGGAATGCTTCCCAAGCATTATGAGCTCATTCATTTATCTGAGTTCAGAGTGTATGATCAAAATAAAACTAAATTTATAAGCATTTATTCCAATATAAAAAATGGTTGAAGTCACAGAATCGGGGAAGGAGGGTTCTTTCTAGATAATATTTACACAAGGCTATGTTATGTGCTTTTTCATTTTAAAACACCTTTATAAAATCAATTTATTTTAGAAACAATATTCTTCCCTATTTTATCATAAATTTAAAGTGTTTTGGATCTAGAATGAATTCCTTTCACAATGATTATACATAATTTGCAAATCAAACGGGCAGTTTAGAGTTATTATGAATCTGATCTCTCTGAAGCAACAGATACTGTCAAGAACTTTGTGACTAATGGGGTTGAGTTGCTATTCTCCCTTTTTAAATTTAAACACCATGATGTAAAAAGTTGTTCATATCACAGTTATTTCAGCCTCTTAATATTTTAACACCAATCCCACTACCAGTGTAACTTTTCCTTCACCAATGTTCCCAGTTTCCTACCCCAAAGATGCCCTCTTAGCAGGCACAACTTATTTCATATTGCTTATTACAACAAAATGACAAATAGAATTATCAGAATTTTTTTTTTTTTTGGTTTTTGGGTCACACCCGGCAGTGCTCAGGGGTTATTCCTGGCTCCATGCTCAGAAATTGCTCCTGACAAGCACGGGGACCAAATGGGACGCCGGGATTCTAACCGATGACCTTCTGCATGAAAGGCAAATGCCTTTCTATCTCTCTCTTTCTATATGAAAGGCAAATGCCTATGCTATCTCTCCGGCCCCGAATTATCAGAATTTTTGATAGTTGGTCGATCTCACAATAGTTTACTAAAGCGATTGAGGATTTATTGAGCTGATTGCTGCTGGTTGGGCCTTCTGTTTTATTGCTTTAACTTACTGAGTTTGGTGGGCTTCTACACACTCTTCCCATCAATTTACTGTCGTTCTACTTGACTGTGAGTGCTTTGAGAGATGGAGGAGGTGTATATGGTCATGTACTCCAGAAACTGTGGAGCTGGGCAGCTGATATGTAGGAGAAGGTTGTATGTAGTGGTAGCTGGATTTTCCCTGGAAGGAAGGGGAATCTGACCATCTCCATTTCAAGAAGACTTTAGAGGGAGCCGGGAGGTGGCGCAGGAGGTAAGGTGCCTGCTGCCTTGCCTAGGACGGACCAGGGTTCGATCCCCCGGTTCCCATATGGTCCCCCGTGCCTGCCAGGAGCGACTTCTGAGCGCATAGCCAGGAGTAACCCCTGAGCATCACTGGGTGTGACCCCAAAAAACCAAAAAAAAAAAAAAAAGAAGACTTTAGAGTTTTCAGCTGAGAGGTTGATCTATCTGGAGAGATTAAGTCACTTGATGTCTTTTCCAAGTCACTATTCATGTTTTCTAGGATTTAGAATACTTGTCTCAATTTCTTTATCTCTATTTTTTATTTTCACACTTATTTAAAATCTTAAGCTTTGTGATATTTACAATGAATACCTGTAGGAGTCACCCAGCATTTAAAGAAAAAAATCTAGTTGCTAATTTGTATGCACCACAGGTACCTTTTCATTCTTCATGTTTACTTTCCCTAGAAGTATCTATTATTTTGACTCAGCATCATAAAGTTATATCTTGGTATATATGTGTTTTATAAAGGAGGAATAATACAATATGTTCTTGTACCATGTTCGTTTGCCTTAAAATTTTATTTATTTTTAATAAAATAAATTTTAATTAAATTAAATTTGATTTAATTGTTCATGATTGAGTTTCAGTCACAAAATCCAACACCTGTTCCTTCACTGGTGCATATTTCCTGCCATCAATGTCCCCACTTCTCCCCCATCCTCCCTCCTACCCTATTTCCTGCCTGCCTCTGTGTCAGATATTTTTCTTCTCTTTCTCTCAGTCTTCCTTTTTTTTCTTCTGGACACTGTGGTTTGCAATACTGTTCCTGAAGGATCATGCATATCATTTTAACTCCTTTCAGCACACTGTTCTTGTCCAGAGTGATCATTTCCAACCATTATTGTCTTAGTTGCTACATGGTTAGCTGGGCCACAATAATGTTATTAGTGACTATAGATCCTTTCATTTTTCACGATTACATAGTCATTTTTTTCTGCAAATGCATCCTAAAATAATTCCTCATCTTACTATTGACTGATGTTGAATGTTGGGGTGATTTTGAGTAGACCTCCTCCTAATTACTATAATAGGTCTCCCTGGGTCTTTGTGTGTGTTTGTCCATGCTTGTGTGAGTACATGCATGCATTTCCTTTATAAAAGCCCAGGACCTCATTACAAGACATACATGTGTTCAGCATTAGTAGACAGTGGCAAATTCTTTTCTGCAGTTATTTTTTTCAGCTTACATCTCTATCAGCAGTATATGAGGTTTCCAATGTTCCACTCCATTCAGGTTGTCTTCCTTTTAAGTTCTATTGATGGGCAAACAGTGATAACTAATTATTCTCTTAACATGTGTTCTTTCAACTACTGACAGGAAGTGTAACTTCATGTACTGTTGGCTATTTACACGTATTCCTTTGTGAAGTGATAGCCAAGTCCTCCAACCATTTTCATTTGTTTGTATTTTTCTGATGGACTCGTATGAATTCCCTCTTTTTTGGGGTATATGCTCTTGCTTATCTTTTGGGTACTGACTACCCTGAGGATCCATCTCTGCTTCTTGTCTCTTCTCTACAATCTCTTTGACCTATATCACCCAATCAGGAGATTCAACTTCCCTATGCAGGCTATGGATCCCTGTTTCTAATTCATAATGTGTGATTGATTCAATGACTCTTTAGCCTGGTCAAAGTAGCATTCTTGGTCCTTTATCTAGCCAGCTTTGTCTATGTAGTTTCCTGCTTCCTTCTTGGTGTAACTCCGAAACCGAGCATGCAAGCTCTTCAGTTTGAAATATACTTTTTCCTATCCCTTGACTTCATTGCTCACATGCTCTTTTCACAATATCTGATTGCTACTTGTAAGACATAGCAGTAGAAGCAGACTCTCTTGTTTTTTTCTATCTCCCATGTTCAGGCAGACATATTGTCACCCACTGCAGTCCAGTCTGGCTTCTGCCCTTATGACCAGAGGGCTAGTTTATGGATCATATACATCAGTGTCAAAAATTATGTGACACATGGTTTTCTTGTGTGACTGGCTTTTGTCATATAATATAATCTTTTCCAGAGTCTACCAACAAGCAGCATGTATCTATGTGCACATCAATTCTTTGTTCTATCCAAATTGTGGATAGACAGGAATTTTATGGTTCATTCTTCATTGGATGAATGTGTGGGCTATTCCCACATTGGCTACTATAAATAATGTTGCTTTAAGGATATATGTGCCTGGATTTGCACATGTATTTATTCATTGCATTTTAATATATTCCTGGAAGGTCACCTGAAGAATAAAGAGTCTACATTTGTTCTTGACCCTACTATCCTTCTGGTCTTTATTTTTATTTTATATTCATATTTTTGGGGTCTGTACCTGGTGGCACTTGGGCATTACTCCTGGTTTGCACTTAAGAATCACTCCTGAAAGGTTCAGGGACCATAGGGAATGCTGAGGACCAAACCTGGTTCAGCTGCATGCAAGGTAAATGCCCTACATACTGTGCTATCACTGTGCCCCATCCTTTTGTTTTTAATTTATACATATCTGAAAGGTTAGCTTCTGAAGATACAACCCAAACATAGATCCATACATAGAGTATGTACCCAAGCCTTTCCCCAGAGACATGTACTTAGTAAGTGCCAAGTAAGTGTGTGGTGCATAAAAGGCCTTAATGAATCTCACACATTCTCTCCAAAATCGTGTCATTTAGTTCAACGTCAAATCCTGATTTGCTGTTATTTCTCAACTTCCCTCTGGTCAAAGATGACTCAGTAACCAGCCATCTATGTATTCTTTGCCCTGAAATGATGCTCGTTATTTTCTTGGAGAACAATCTCCTATTTCTATGAGTAATTCACCTTATAGTTTGGGCTTTTATAGCACTTTGGGAGTATTTCTTAGTCATAGCTCTCGGGCATAGAACCATCACCAAACTCTTGATCTGAGCATAGCAACTTTCAGACTCCCTTCAGAGAAAAACCAGAATTCCTGCCTGATGTATTCCTGGAAGCTTCTACTAAGTTGGGCTCATGGAGGCATACAGGGAAAGGAGTTGGATGCCATTGCTTCTTGTTGAGTTTTCCTCATCTCTCTTTTCACCTTGTCATGTTTGAATGGATCTTACCCCTTGAATCTCACAATGTGATTCTGCCAAATGTTTTCAGCTTTCTGTTACTAAAATTGCAATTATTTCACAGAAATAATACATGCACAGGCACACTTTTTTACATTGCCTTTTACATGTCCTTCCTTGAGCAAATGTGAGTGTGCTATTGTTTCTTGACCTCATTGAATATCCTCATCAGAGTGTCACTAATGACACTGTGAGGATTTGTCAGTTTTGTTTATGTCTTAGGTGAGACTGTTCCTGCTCTTTGACTTTGATAGGTTTCTTTGTTTTCCTTATTAGTTTTCTAGTGTTTTTGCTTTGCCAGGTATATATCTATGTAGTTAAGCCCCCACTGGAACATGGATTAAGCTGGAGGTCATTCTCTATTTTCTCTACACATTCTTACAGAATGACATGAAGAGTAACTGTGAGCAGTTTGTGAATTGTTAAGTAGATCTGTCATTGCCACCACATGCTTCAGGAGCTGTGGTGTCAGCTCTTATTATAGTGTAGGTCATGGGTGGATGCTGCTAGGACACACCAGGTAGAGAGGGGCTCTGCACCCCATTCTAAAATAGGGCCCTGTGATGTCAGCTAGAGGTCTCACCTGGTCTTGTGGGACAGCAAGTAGAAGGTCAGATTCCTTGTTTAGTTCATGTTTGACCTTCCTGTCATAGCCAGAAATATTCCTTTGAGTTTCTCCATGTTTGAATGATAAAGCAATATGGGATTCTTTTTATTTCTTTCTTTTTTCCTTTTTTTTTGCATCACATTCCTATTTATATCTGTTGTGGGAGCCTCGGCTACACCATCTGTTGGAGTCCTGAACAATCTGGAAAATCAAAAACTGTGGGAACAACCCTCTGAAAGCCCCTCTTAACATTTTTCCTAATCATATCCCAGGATATTATCTCTTGCATCTTACAACACAATTCTGCCGAATATTTTGTTTAGCTTTCTGTTACTAACATTGCAAATATTTCATAGAAATATGCCCATACATACACATGCGTGCACACACAAACCTTTTTATAGATTGCCCATGTCCTTCCTGGAGCAAATGCGAGTGAATTTTAAGCACGGGAAATCCTCCATGAGATGAAGTGCTATTATTAGAGCAGATGGGTGGCCTCTTGGATAGAAGACACAAAAGCTGTTGGAATAGCATTTTGGTTTTCTTTTGCCTGTGGCCATATGATGTATATCATAGAGGATGAGTTGTCATTCCATTATTAAGCCCAGTGGTGTAAAATAGGAAGGCTGGTGAGCAAGACCTTCAAAGTATAAGGAGAAGTGACAGGAATCCCCCACAGGCCACTTATCTCTAACGACGAGATGAAACATTTATTTTTAGTTTCTTACGGCCATGGAAATTATTTTGCAAACTGGTTCCAGGATGTAGATCTGGATAGAAGCTGCATGTTTAATTAAGTAATAGTTCCTAATTGCATTTACATTTGCTACATGGCTCATTTTAACAAAACTACTTAAAGGAGATGAGAGAATATATTTAAATATGACCACTTTTTATTAAGTTTGAATCATACACAATTGCATTGACAATAGAGTAAAATGGGAGAAAGAAAAAATCCTGGGTGGAATTAATTAGTCTTGGAGACTGACAGTTACCTCGCTTCTAACAATATGTTTGGGGTGATGTCAGTTTCCTAGAAAGCTTAAGTGTAAAATTGTAGAGCTGTGATCCGTATTTTTAGTTGAGTATAACATTGCACGGTTGAACTACTATCAACCATGTTTCCAACCTGAACCAGTATCTTACCTGGCCACTCTTCATTTTTAGATTTCTGGTTGCTAAAGATGGTTGTTGCATTTTGAGAGGGAAAATCATCCAATATCCACCACTTGTAGTTCACCCCTACCTTCTTTATCTTTGAGAAAATAGGTCACTTTTAGCAAGTGAATTTTCACAAATATGAGCTAGCCCAGAGAGAGAGCATTGACCTTGGTGGAAAATTTCATAGTCTTTGCCCTAGAGATTCCCCAAGAAACAATGGGAAGAAGTTCTAAGGAAGATACCCAAAGAATTCTGTATCATGTAAAAAATGACTCACTCAAGATTTGACCTTGTAGACTGAAGTCAACTTTCAGTAGGAGAAATAGCATCCTGTGCTGTGTGAGGTGGCAAGGGGAGGGCCTGTGACTTGGGGTATCCTACATATATATAGAGAGAGGAGTAATTGGAAGGGCCACTGAGGAACATTAAACTGATCATGAAAATTTTTGCTCTTTGTCCCCCAAGCTCTTCCTTGATTAGGACAACCTAAAACATACAGTGTTTATGATGGTCACATAACCCATGGTCCGCATGGTTTTCCCACTTGTCCCCACCTCATGCCTACTCAGGAATAATGCTTCTTCACACTGGTGCTTCCATTCTGGGTTGCAAGGAGCTAGAGTCTCATATTCAAACCAGCAACCTTTTCAACATATCTGCCAGGATTTGGTCAAGCTTGAAATGTGCAGCACATGAACTGAGATTTCCCTACCATGTTCCACCACCTCTTCTCTTTGGTGTGGGGGAGGATATTGGCATGTTGGTTTTCCTGGATGGAAGATTGTGCCTTATGTAGGTAGAGACACCACAGTGAGTTCCCTGATATAACCCCATGTGAACATAACTCCCAGAATGCCTGTGAGTTAATCAGAATTTATACTGTTGAGAGAATGTCAATGGAAGGACCCAGTGTGGGTGTCCTTTCCATTTCAGATGCTTTGTGACAATAAAAAGAATCTTTCTTGGTGCTGGATCTTGCCCTTGACCCATAATGGATCCTTCAGAGAGATGCTAATTTTGGGGTCCCAAGGAAGGACTTAACCCTTACATCAATGCCTTTTTCTAGCATTCTTTTAACTGTTTTAACTGTTGTTGGGTTCTTTTCTTATTGAGGTACAATAAGATTCTGCAAGTGTCAGCTGCTTCTCTTGGTGAAGGAAGAGGAGCTCTTTTCCAGGGGTGGGAGAGTAGTTCTCTTTGGTGACTTTTTGTTCTGTTTTTATTTGGGGCCGTAGCCAGCAGTGCTCAGGATTTATTCCTGGCTCTGCACTCAGAAATTGCTCCTGGCAGGCTCCAGGGATCATATTGGATATTAGGGATCAAACCTGGGTCAGTCCTGAGTGAACAGCAAGCTAGGTAAATGTTCTACCACTATGCTATTACTCTGACCCCTCTTTGGTGACTATTATACTGCACAGCTCAAACCAAAGGCTTGACTGTGTGAGAGACTGTCCTTGTAGTAATGCGAAGAATCATAGATTATTAAGCATGTCTTAATGCTAGATCATGCCTAGGCACTTCACCCACTGTTCTATCTCTCTCTCTCACTCTCTCTCTCCCCTCTTCTATATTCATTTCCTGAAATGGGTAAGGTCATTCAAATATAAGTAAACTATGGTCAATTTTTGTGGCAGTAAGGTAGACCTCTTAAGAAGGCAGTTTTTCCATGTGACATCAGTATGAGATAGAAAATAAAATTATGACATGGGTGAATTTAACAAATGCAATTTATTAAATATAACATGCTAGGTATTAAAATCTTTATTTTTTTTGGTTTGGGACCACACCTGGAAGTGTCAGGGGTTACTTCTGGATCTGCACTCAGAAATCGCTCCTGGCAGGCTTGGGGGAACATATGAGATGCCAGGGATCAAACCCGGATTCATCCCAGGTCAGCAGTATGTAAAACAAATGCCCTACCACTGTGCTATCACTCTGGATCCAAAATATTTAATATTTTATCTCAGGTTATCACTCTGGCTCCAAAATATTTAATATTTTATCTCAGATAGCATGTACAACTTTACTAAAATATCAAATTAGAAATTCTGTAAGACGCATGTGTTTGCTTCTGTCATGAAAAGCCTTATTCATGAAGCAAATTATGCTTGTCACTATTTATATCCAGTAGAAGCCCAGACAATAATAGTCAGAAAGGTAATCACATCACTACCTTATATATTGTAAAAATTATTGCTTACAAAATCTCTTCTGTCTAGTATTATTTATATTTCATGTCTGTTTTTATTTTTTAACATTCTATTTTTTGTTTTTGTTTGTTTGTTTGTTTAGTTTAGTTTTGGTTTTTGAGCTGTACTCATAGTATACTCCTGATTCTGTGCTCAGATATTACTCCTAGAAGACTCAGGGGATCATAGGGGATGCTGGGGATTGAACCCAGGTTAGACATGTGAAAGGAAAATGCCCTGTCTACTGTGCTATCTCTGTGACCCCTGTTTTTTTTTTAAAGTCTGTGTTTTTTAAACATATATTCAAGAGATTTACAGGGACTATTTCAAACATAGTACCTAATATTTGAAGGAAAAAAAACCCTTGAAACTCAGATTGATTGAAGGAGGCCTAAGGCAGCCTTGTGTTTTGCACTGAAGTCCCGAGAGGTACACAGACTGAGAATTGGCCATGAAAAGTGTGGTGGGGTGGGGCTGGTGAGGTGGCATGGAGGTAAGGTGTTTGCCTTCCAAGCAGAAGGGCTGTGGTTCGAATCCCGGCATTCCATATGCTCCCCCGTGCCTGCCAGGGGGGATTTCTGAGCATAGAGCCAGGAGTAACCCCTGAGCGCTGCCGGGTGTGACCCCCCACCCCCCAAAAAAAAAAGAAAAAAGAAAAGAAAGAAAAGTGTGGTGGGAACATTTTTAGGAAGAATCAGGAAAGGAGTGAGGAGAGTAATAATGGCAGACTTAGAAGCTGATCTACAGCTGACCAGAATTTATTTTGATGAAATGGCACAAATATATTATAATCTCTAAAGTGATTTCAAATGAAGAGTATGGAATATTGATTCTGGGACTGTCATTGATCACGGGCCATGGACAAATCTGTTTCTGGTGGTTGGGCCATACCCTAGTGTCACGCTCTGGTGAGGTTATTCCTGGCTACTGAGGAAAAGGAACTACTGGCCCCAAAGAGGAATCTG
>PVKC010036504.1:0-13334 GCA_004027635.1 Crocidura indochinensis
GAGAGAATATATAGAGCTAATTAAAGACTTGTATCCTCAGTTTAAAAAAATGATGAATCTTTCATCACTCTGCAGCATAGGATACTCTAAATATATGGTGTTTCCCTTCCTTTCCATCCCTGGTGGAGTTATTTATTGGTCAGAGGGGAGGGCAGACTGAACTTCTTTTGAAGTTAAATATCTTGCTTGGATAAGCAGATATGTTGCATCCAATCAAAGTAATAAAAAGACAAAATGTTTTATTAAATCTCCTTTATCACTATATTGTGCTCCAATAGGGAGATCTAATTAAAGACTAAATAAAAAAAGTCAAGACTCTTTTCATCTGAAGAGGAGTTCAGAGGCTTTCATTCTTAAAAGGGCTGCCTAGAAAGAAATACTGTAGTGCTTCCAAGCTTCCTAGGGATGTCTCCTTCCTGTTTTGTTCTAATTGTTATAGATGTCTTGGCCGCCATCTCATGGCTTGATGCTAATGAATGCTTTTCATCTTTAAAGTACCTGTATGGCCCTAGTGTGGTTCATGCCCATAATACCACTCTGAGCAAGGTACTGGAAAAGTCATGTTCTTTTCTCAGACATAAAAGCAGAGGAGCAGAATTCGAAGTGTTATTTATTTGGATGTTGATGGTGAATATTTTGCATCCCATCCAGAGCTTCTAAAGGTCTAGGTCTATACCCCACTCATATTTTCTGTTGGTTGCTGCCTGTTCATCCTGTGTAACACAAGACTTTTTCCAGTTACCAAGCTAATGGCCATCTTCCTCACCATAAAAAATTACACGAATTAGGGAGTTCTCAGTGAATTGTGGCCTATCACTGGTTTTCTCAGAGGCTTTTTGTTCTTGTTCTCTTGTTCTTGTTCTTCTTCTCTTCTTCTTCATCTTCTCTTCTTCTTCATCATCATCATCATCGTCATCATCATCATCATCATCTTCTTCTTCTTCTTCTTCTTCTTCTCCTCCTCCTCCTTCTCCCCCCCTCCTCCTTTCTTTTTCTTCTTTTGGTTTTTGGGCCACACCTAGACTTGCTCAGGGTTCTGTGCTTTGAAATTACTCCTGGCAGATTCAGGGGACCATATGGAATGCTGAGAATTAAACCATGCCAGCTTTTTGCAAGACAAACTAGCTGTGCTACCACCACTCTCACCCCTCATTTTCTATTCTTATACTGAATTGTTATTGACTGATGCCAGTTCTATTGTTTTAGTGCTATTGGGAGATTAAGAGAAAGCAAACTGCTTTCTTCCTCTTTTCAGTCTGTATAGTTAATAACATTTGATGGTGGAGGTGGGGCTAGAGTATAGTTTTATCCAATTTACCCATGTAAAGTGGAGTTGAAGTGAATGAGCAATATTTTAGACTTTATTTTTAAGATATAGTTAAAATATTCTAAACAGTTACAATATTCTAAATTCTAAAATAGATATCTGTATGTTGCAAGTATCTAAATTGGGTAGGACATGCTTAGAAATATTGCAAGATATATTTTTATAGTTTTAATTATTTATTTTTATACTGTAGGTACATAAAGCATGTCCTAACCAATTTAGATACTTGCAACATACAGATATCTATTTTAGAATTTAGAATATTGTAACTATTTAGAATATTTTAACTATATCTTAAAAATAAAGTCTAAAATATTGCTCATTCACTTCAACTCCACTTTACATGGGTTAATTGGATAAAACTATATGGTGAAGGATGAAACCAAACTTTTAGGAATAAACTAAATAAAGCATTACTGATATTGAATTGTTTTTTTTGGTTTTGGGGCTACACCCAGCAGTGCTCAGGGGTTACTCCTGGCTGTCTGCTCAGAAATAGCTCCTGGCAGGCACAGGGGACCATATGGGACACCGGGATTTGAACCAACCACCTTTGGTCCTGGGTTGGCTGCTTGCAAGGCAAACGCCGCTGTGCTAACTTTCCAGGCCCCTGATATTGATTTTTAATAATACTTCTACCTAAAACTTATATACTATTAAGATGCAACATTATCTTGCCAAAATGGGTTTCAGAAAAAAAGAATGAACGAAGAGACTTTTCTGCAGTAGCAGTTCAAGAAACCCAGCTATATTTCTTATATTATTTTCCTTATAATTTTTGATTTGATGCTAATCTGCCTGGTCCTGGGAGTTTCAGACACAGAGAGAATAGAGGTTTCTGGTTGCCATGAAAAATGGTAGAGGAGTCAATTGGCTACTGATGACTGAGTAAAAAACCAAGTGACTATTAGTGAAATAGTCCACTGGGAACTTATTTGCCTGAAGACTTCAGAGAAGAACTACAGAGAAAAATTCCTGTGTCTATCTTGAACTCCTGAGAATCTCTCATTCCACTTCAATTTTTAAGAATATTATATATTAATTTAAACTTGTTTTTTGATTTTTGGGTCATTCTTATGTAAAATTAATCTTCTAGAAAGACAATATTTGATAGGTATCCTGAAGAGTCCATCTGTCAGGTGTTTTCATAGGGATGTGTGTTTGTTTCCAAGCAATAGCTTGAATTGGCAGAAGAAGGCAGAAAAAAGATAGGTGGTAGCATCTATAAAACTAGTAAGCTTTTTATATAGCAATGCTTCACTAGTTTATTCTAAACCATTATGCACATAGAAATATTTTGTCAGTAGAGAATTATTTCTACATTTTACAGAGTCTTCCTGAGGATCCAAGTTGAAAAATTTTCATTTTCACTATTTTCCTGACAACTAATCAATAGCATTGATTTCTTCCAAGAGTAGGATATTGAAAAACTAGAAGACATTCGCAAGGCTTCTTTAGTAAAGTCAATAGTTATACAACTCTCATCACTTCAGGTGAACTGCCAGTCAACTACTAGCTTCTGGCTAAGTGTATCAGAAGGAAATCTGAGAATAAAGCAGAGTGAATTTAGATAGTCCAGAATCTGCAGGAATGAGAATGTACCCCCCTCCCCGAGTTATCAGTCATTCTGGAGAACAGGTCCCAGAAACACTTTGAATATTGATCCTTCATCTTTGAAGACCTTAGAGACAGGAGATTTTGTCCAAAGAAATGTGGAAGGAATATGCCATAGTCCACTACACTACTTTTTGTTTCTACTTCCTAGACAGTTTCCCAAAGGCTGAAGGTAGCTAGGACAAAATGAGCATCATTCAATAAGAACATTCAACTCTTTCTGATTCCACCGCAATGCCAATAACGTTTACTCATGTCAACAGCATCTCCTTGCAATTTATGTTCATATGTTCAGATTTGATTGGATCTGCTTTCTGCTCTGTCATATATGTCTGGAAAGGACAGTGAAGTGCCCCTTCATCTGGTTCTGCTATCCAAGCTCTTTTTCATTGATTTCCTGGAGCTCTATTCCTTCATGTAACAAGATCAATTCTTGACTTAAGGGCCATCAGAACATTTATGGTTGGAGCAAGATGATCAAGAAGCCATTGTCTGTGAACCTTGTGTTTCTGCTCTAAAAAACACCAAAACTTTCATCTTCTGAAGGAAATTCCTACATTGACCTTGAGTTCTTTAGAAAGAGCTGTGCATTCTTACAACCAGATCTAAAATATGAAGTTGGCAGGGTCAGAGACACTTGTCACCTCTTGCTGGAAAATGGAATAAAAAAGGATCTCAGAGATCTGTTTTTTTATGATATCCTGGATGGGGTTTAAGCACCTCTGAATTGAGGGGACAAATGTTCATGGCTCTTCTCCTTTCTCCAATTTACCATCAAGTCAAGCAATACCCCAATAACATTAGATGACTATAAATTTCAGCATTCCAACCTTGTCTAATAGGATCCTCTGATCATCATTTGGGTCCAACTAGTCTTCACAGCAGAAGATTTTGACCAGATTCTCAAACATCACCAAACTGGACCTATATTAACTAAAACATAGAGAATATCAAAGGAGAGATTCTGTCTTCTCTAGTGCTGGAGTCAGTGGCCAGTTTCCTTCTTACCCATATGCATGCAGGTTAAGGATCCTCAGGGAGTCTGAGAGTAGCCTCTGAGCTCTTCTTCAACTTAACCTGAGCTGAGCTACCTTAATCTGCATCCTCAAAGGTCAGACAGCACACAAACATGCCAGTTTGGGACAAGTGAGTCTCTTAGTTCATTCCTTTCATTCCATTGCTTACTTTTACAAGTTTTTGATTTGAGTTTAACCATAAGTTGTGACTGAGGGTAAATGAAAGTTTATTTTTCATGACATTTTCATAACTAAGCTGAACTCAGGTCTCTGCTTGGAGAAATATTTACAAAAAATAACATCATCTTGTACAGCATAAATGCCATGCCTTTCAACTATGTAAACAGCCACTGATATATTTAATGGGAAAGAAAACACTGGCACAATGGAAACAACATTTCTGGCCCAGTGGCTCTGAGTGTTGGCTTCAGTGGCACAAAGGAGCATAGTAACCCCTGGTGGCAGTGAGAGAGGTAAGAGGCTGGAAACCTTATTAGTAATTGTAGTTCATTGCTGCCATTTAGGACACTGCTCAAAATATCTTGCTTTTATTAAAATAAATAAGCACTGATGCACAGAAACTGTGTGGGTCACCCACACGAGCATGTACTGTGGTATCTTCTGAGCATTGCTTCCTCCTCAAACTGACTGAGAAAACTCCCCAAATTGCTTCATTCTTGTAATCTGTTACGTACTTGAAAGCACCCCTTTATTAATGTTTGACTTTGGCAATCATCTAAGTAGCAGCAAATTTTTGTGGCTTGGAAAGATCACTATACCTGAAACAAGACACTCATGGGTCATATTTTCATTTGTCAGCATATTTAGGGCTCATAAGCATGGCTGGTGGCTCAGTGTTAGCACCTTTAGGAGTGGCACTGAGGACTACCAGTGTCACTCACACCCTGCGTTGCTTGGGACGCCTCCAGGGATACTCTGGGGGGTACTCAGATGACCTTGAGGTACTGGGTTTAAATTGCCTTCAAGTCCTATGCATTAACCTGCACTATCTCTCTGACCCCACAGGTTGTATTTTAATAAACGTATCAATCAGTAATATCGTCTATATTTAGATTCTCAGAAATGTAAATGGTAAGAGTTGGAAACCTGCATCTTGGACTGTCATCTCCTTCTCTAGGAAATGGTACTGTATGGAAGGGAATCTGTTGACAAACTTTCAGCTTCACTTCCCACATTGAGGTCCAGGTTTTGAAGGATTAAATGCCACCAAAATGTGCTCAAATATGGTAGAAATCCAAGCATGGACACTTTTCCTTTCATTTGAAGGGCAACATCTGGCCTTTAGTAAGCAAATATGCAATAAAGTACTATTGTGACCTTTTAAAATGCTGATCTTTATTTTATTTTAATGGTAAAATAAAATCCCAAGAGAAAATGTTCCATGTTAAATTGAATTTTTGTCATCCTTTGGTGAAAGGTTGATGTGCAAATATTGACAGTTCATATTTTTGTATAAAGAAAATTAAACTAGGCATAACTGACTATATGTAACATGAATAAATAAATTAAATCACACAGAATGAAAGTACATTTTAGTGGCAGGAATCAAATGTGAAAAATCAGATTTAAACTAGTCAAATTCTGGACTCCTAGTTAAAATTCCTTTTAGCTGAGAAATAGTAGCATCTAGCTTCCTAGCACAGGAATCTAAGATCTCTGAGTTTATTATTTTGACTTTTGTTACTGCTACCCAAGCTCCATATTCTAGTCCTACGTGCTGGAAACAAAATAACTTTTGGGAAGTGCATCTTTTGTTTCCAAACCAAAGCATTTAACACGAAATTACAACAAATAGATAATTTCTCCAATTAAAAGAAAGTGGACACACTCATATTAAGCCTTTGGATTGTGCTGTGTTGTGTTGTATTGTATGTGTATCACCTATTGTTCAATTTCCCTTTATTATTTCTAGCTTTCTTATCAATAAAACTTAGCATGTACAGTCCTTGGGAGAATGTTTCACAGCTGGTTCAAGGGCCAGGTGCTTACTCTCCTACTTTGAGGTAACCATATAATTTAAATTTGGGTAGAAAAGTCTTTTGGGACTTTGTATCTTGAGCAAGTGTTTTAGGAGACAAAGGGTGCACAGAGGACAGATTCTAGCAGTGAGATTACTCCATGCTAGGCTTTGTGCTTGCTCTACTGCTCTTTCAGTGCTTATAGCGCTGCCTCTCTCTGCCCAGCTGTGTCAACCTCTGGCTTCTTTGACTCTTTTCTGGTTCTCCAGGGTACCAAAATCTCTGGTGTTCATAGGCTGCCATTCAATTCCTTCTCCCACTTTAAAAAAATTTATGATGTAGGTTTCTACTTTCTACAAACAAGCACATTCGTTGATGCGACAATTTGAAAAGTTTGCGTAGAAATAAATGCCACCGTTTTACATGGAATTATTAATGCCACCACTGGCAATACAGCCTGAAAGCTACTTGCCTCTCAACAGTGTTTTGTTTGAAGCTATTAGCTGTTGCGAAAAAAATTTGGAACATATGCTTCTGTGGATTTCACAAATAATATCTTTCCCAAATGCTTTCTGGGGTGGTATCCTCTCTAATCAGCTGTGTTAATATACAATAGAACCCAGTTTTCATTGCTAGCACATTCGCTGATGCTTTGGGATTTAAATTTTGACAATATGGGAATGACTCATCCTTCTGTCTCTGGAAGATGCGTGAAGGTGAATCAACGGACACATACTCGGTTTCAATACTGTGTGTTCCCTCAGGTGAAATATCTGCATGGTGTTATTAGCTGAGATACTGTAGGTAGTTTTACATGCCAGGAACAATTAACACATGTCCTGTGGGTCTGATTACTAGTGTTAAGGAAGCTCTGCACAGCCCAAACCCCAAAGCCAGGCCTCCGGGAAAGTTAAAGGTCTCTGCTCTACCATTAAAACAGGAAAGTAATGTGCCTTATTTTGATTGACCATAAACTTGAACTCCTGGGAATTTGCTCTTAACGGTGAAAACAAACATGAGGAGAAGGCACTTTTTTCTCCTTAAAAATTCTAGAAACTTTAAGTTAAAACAACTTATCTGACAATCTTTTGATATTATTTATAATCATGGAAAGTAAAATAAAATCAGTTTTGCATTATGTATATCACAGGGTAGAAAAAAAACCTAATGAATTAAAAAGCCAAGTTGAATATTTTCTTTAGCACAGTGGTAGGGTGTTTGCCTTACATGCACAGATCCAGGACGAATGATGGTTTGAATCCTGACATCCTATATGATCCCCCGTGCCTGCTAGGAGTGATTTCTCAGCACAGAGCCAGGAGTAACCCCTGAGTGCCACCAGGTGTGCCCCCCCCAAAAAAAAACCAAAAAAGAAATAAAAATATAAAAATATAGTACAGTACAAAAGCAATTTTCAGGCGTAGGCAAAGGGCCAGAGTAGTGATACATTTGCTATTTGATATGTGAAATCCTTGTGGGAATAGCATGAAGTATTGCATTTTAGGAGTAATTAAATGATTGAAAGTACATTGAAGAGACATCTGGATTATTACATATTTCAGTTCCTTGGAATGTAAAAGTAATAGAGTTAAGTTTCACATATACACGGTAAGTTAGAGATTTTACAATTAATCCCCAATGATGTATATCTTTTCAATTAAATCTAAGTAAAGACACAGTGGAGTTCCTTGGTTAATTTAGTCTTTTGTTTTCAGCTTCTTCACTCACCATGTAAGTAGCTAGAAACTAAGTTTCCTTAAGCATAAAGGGAAGAACAAGGACTAGATGAATTAAAGCTTACTTCAGTTACATGGTCATCCAATCTATTATTATTATAATTATTATAATCATATTTTATTAGATGTTTTACTTAGTACCAAAAGGAAAAGAGAAAGAAATTGTAAATGGTCAAAATAATCCAAAATGCCTGATCTCTAAGGGATCAGGATCATAGAGACTTATTTCTGTAATGTTCCATTGAAAAAAAGAGTTGGGGGCCCGGAAAGATAGCACAGTGGCATTTGCCTTGCAAACAGTCGATCCAGGACCAAAGGTGGTTGGTTCGAATCCCGGTGTCCCATATGGTCCCCCGTGCCTGCCAGGAGCTATTTTCTGAGCAGACAGCCAGGAGTAACCCCTGAGCACAGCCGGGTGTGGCTCAAAAACCAAAACCAAACAAACAAACAAACAACATTCATTGGGGCCCGGGAGATAGCATGGAGGTAAGGCATTTGCCTTTCATGCAAAAGGTAATCAGTTCGAATCCTGGTGCCCCATATGATCCCCAGTGCCTGCCAGGAGCAATTTCTGAGCATGGAGCCAGGAGTAACCCCTGAGCACTGCCGGATGTGACCCCAAAACAAAACAAAACAAAAACAAAAAAAAAAGAAAAAAAGAGTTGGCAGTCTGTTCTTTTAACCATCATCGCCTAAGTGTGTCATCACACCACAGGGAAATCCTGGCTCTCTACTTGGGAGTGTTGCCTCTCTCAAAATATCTCCGTGGTTTGAAGCAAATTACAAAACCTCTGTCATCATGTTGGAGCAGAGGACAGATCATGGATATATATATGTATATGCATATATAAACATATTTTCAGCTCATGTTCCTTATTCTTTGTTTCAGGATAAAATAATATTTGGGTTTCAAGAAAGGATCTGATTTGTTTAGTGATTTGATAAGAAATGTTTTACAATTGCTAAGGAAGGAGAACTTCAGGATAAATTTACTCTGCCATTTTAAGTTGTGAAGGATGAATATTGAACCTTAAATAAAGGAAATAAGAGAGAACACGGCCAGGGAAACTGAAGAGATGTGAGAAGATTGATAGATTGGATTTTTTTTTCATCAAAGGCAAAAGAGTTGTAAGGCGTTGTGGAAGGGAAAGAGAGATGAAAGATAGAGATAGAAAGAGAAAGGGACAGAGACTGAGAGAGAGAGAGAGAGAGAGAGAGACAGAGACAGAGACAGAGAGACAGAGACAGAGAGACAGAGAGACAGAGAGACAAAGAGAAAGACAGAGAAGAGACAGAGACAGGAAGGGACAGGGATCAGGGAGTGAACACAATGAAAGAAGTAGAGGAAGAAGAGGCAAATCTTCTAAGTGCAGCCTTTCTTGGGCCATTGGGCCTTTGAAGTAACTCCAGAATTCCAGCAAAGGATTGTGGGATAGAAGATCAAGAGTAAAACTAGATGGAGACCTTGTGAGCAGAGGTTAATAGTTATGTGTCAGAAGTACTTTCTCAGAGCAAGATGCCCCTTGCATTCTTAGATACTACTTTCATGGTAGCAAACCAAGTTTGGGTAAGTTTTCTAAGGTCGTTAAGGAAACAAGAGCTTACAGTCCTAGAAGAGATATTCTGCATAGAGCTTGGGTTTCAATAACAAATGACAGACAGAAATAACCGAAAATGCTCAGTGTTTTGTTTTGTTTTTCTGTCGAAAATGACCCCAAACAAACGGGTTTCATTTTTATTTGGGGGGCTCAGGGGTGAGCGAGTGAAGCAGCTGATAGTGATCCCGTTAATTGCTCAGCAGAATCTGCTCTGTTTCTACAAGGCTGGTGCCATGTCGCACTGTAAATTATGAATGAGGAAAAAAAGGTCCCTGCTCTTTCTAGGCCTTTGGATTCCTAAGTAATTCCAGCCAAAGGTCAAAACCAAGGTACATTCAAGTTTGCTTTGGCAAGGCTGACTTTTGTAGTCAGATAGTCATGCCTGTGGAAGTCAGCAAAGGCCATGATGGAGGCATGAGGGGAGTTTACTGAAAGTGAAAAAGACTGACGTTCAAGGAACAAGTTGTCAAAAATATTTCCAATCAGCATGTTTCTGGGAGGCTTCTTTTTTTGGTGTGTGTATAATTAATTACTTTTTAAATAAGAAAGCCAAACATTTCCCTTTAGGTTTGGCAGGTTCTTTTTTATTTTGTGCAACGCATTGCCTGATTGAATACTGCTTTGTATTGCTTTTCTTAAAGGTGTGGGCTTGCAAGTTCTCTAGAGATCAAGAGCCCTCACCTCATACTACTTAATTTACCAGACTTTTAAAGGCCAGGCTGATAAAATTCAGAAATTTATCACATATCTAGTGGTGATGTCACTTCTTAGTTTCTAAAACTCTGGTTTTGTGTCTTTTGTTAAGTTAGGCCACTGATGAAGAACGAGCACAGTCATAACTAACCTCTAAGTGTTTCCTTGAAGATTAAGAGCAGGGTTTCTGAATAAAGAGTAGCAGGATCCCTCCTCTGATCTTTTCCTGACATTTCCCAAATCCACAAGGCAAAGGGCATGGTGCATAATTGGTGTGTAAATTATTCCATATTCTTCGATTTTATTCTTCTGCAGAGGCATGAGATATTTTGCAAAAATAAACAAACATGCACACAATAGGACTAATATTTGAGATGATGGTGGTTAATTTTAAATAAGCATATAAAAACACTTATCTGCAAATCCTCAAGAAAACAAATGTAGTAAGTTGCAATCAGTGTGACATGGCAAGATACAAATATATTTTGTTGTTCTGAAAAACTCTTGTCCTCATTTCTAAAGCACTTATGAAACAATGAACTTAACACCATTTAGGAGTGATGGAATTTGTTGAATCTTGAAATAGAATAATATTTTCTTTCCTTTATCAAAATTTCAGACAGCATGCAATATTTTACATATAGAATGTCAAGAAACTGCATGATTTTTATAGGATGAATGGCTAATTGTTCTGGTCTAACCAAATATCATTGTTTGACAAAGTCAAAGAATGCTAGATTTAGTAATAGTAGTGAGTACCTTGTAATGTCTCAAATCAATAATGACAGGGGTAGCCTGATAGCAATTTATGAACCACAGACCTCTTGGGAAACATATTTCAAACCATAACTTCATCTAAACTGTTTATCGGCTAAGTTTTCTCAAATGTATGAAGTGTCAAAAAGTTTCTTTGACATTAGGCTTGTTATTGTCCTTTGATTTATGTACCCAAGCAAAACATAGTAAATAAAAAGATTGTTTGGTGGTTTAGTATTTTAAGGACATGATTAGAAACATTTGCCAGTGCTATTCATTTTATATATTTTTTCTTTCCAAATAAAAAAAAATCATGTTTCCGTCCAGTGAATGACTTCACAGTAACAGAACTTTAAATGATTATTATAATAAGCTCAAATGCCCATGGAGTTGCATATTCAAAAAACACTGAAATAAGTGTGTAATGTTTAAATAAAGTGTTTATTCCTATTCTTGAATTTTGTATATTTAGTAGTTTCACTCAATGTCCCATTTATAATCTGACACACATTTATGGCAGTAAATCTGACTTATTAAGATATGGTCAGCATATTTCATTTGGTCTCTGTGGAAACTTCCATGTGGAAAATACAAAGACATGCTCTCTTGAAATGCATCCTTAAGGAAAATTCTTGCTGTACTTAAAGCATTTTTATTTGCTTAGCAATAGAAATATTGACTTTTAAGATTTTTTGATGATGAAATATTATAGAGGTATAAAATGTATCAAAAGGCGAACCAGGAAGACAAAGCCTTTGAACAAAATTTCATTTAGATATCTTAATACAAAATTGTACATTTTTTCCACTTCAGCCTTTTTAGACTTTGATATTCCGCAGTTCTCTGGGCAGAATGTCTATATAAAAGTCTATGTAAACGATCAGAAATGTTGGCTAATAATTCCAAAGGATTGCATTATGAGTTTTTAAAAAGATTAATTAAAAATTTGATATAAGCAAAGTTGACTCAACATTTAAAAGAAAAAAAGAAACAACCCAAATGCAAATGGACACATTTTTAAATCAAGAGTTGTTTAAATGGGGAGAATTTTTGCTTCCAGAATATCTTATCCTGAGTCTTTAACTACTAAGTTGCTGGGCATTATAAAAAAAAAATCACAGGCATGAGAGGACAATTGAGTCTACAGATATCTATATCCACATTGTTAACTTGTTAATGAATCTGTTTCCTTGAAAACAGGAATCTGTGCATATTTAATGGAAAGTGGCTGCATCTACTGGGGAATTAGGAGAAAATCATTCCCCAGGGAGCCAGAGGTTCTGATCTGTTGTCCTTCAAAGAAGGACTGTTTCCTAGGCTGGCCAATATTCCTATGGAGCAACCTATGCTCATTGATAAGCTATCGGATTTCTCTCCGGAATCAGCTGGTCAGGAAGGATACAGAGAGGAGGGTGGTGAGGGAGCGGGAACTCTGATAGTGGCTTTGTCCAATCGCCAAGGTAGGAAGGGGGTGGACTACAGAAAGGAAGAAGAAAAGAGGTATAAGATAGGAAAGAGAAGAAAGAAAGAAATCCACCAGAAACAAAGCAAAACAAAGCAATAAGGTGCTGCTGGCTAGCAAATGTCATTGTGTGTGGATGGATTGTTGATATTTAAAATGTGAATTTTTATCTTGGATTTTACAAAGTCCCTAAGTCTTTGAAGCTGCTGACATGTTTTGCCTATTTTTGTGAGAACATATACATATACATCCTTCTTCTCTCCGCTTCCTTGGGAAAGTGTCCTTTCTTTTCTCTGATTCTTCCAGAGAATCCAAGCTTAGTAAGACTGAATAACTACTACTTCAATGGAAATTTTATTGGCACTTGTCCTATATAGAGTCTTTAAATGCTTAGGATCAACTTTACAAAGCCAGAAACTGTTACCTTAGAGTATTTAGTATCAATGTTATTTTATAGAATCAGACTATTATTGTATAGTTGGGAAAAATCAGTCTTTCAAACCTTAGAATGCAATATAGTCAAACACCATTGATTGAGACTATTTGCATTCAATGAAGTCAAGACTGGACAAGGTGGGTGGGGAAAAACCACAGCCTAAGAAAAGGGGTATTAATATTTGCAGCCAGATATTTCTGGGATATGAGAGACTGTCTGAAAGAGTAGCAGTGTGAGATTGGACAGGTAGCCAGCCTCTTCCTCATTCTGTTTCCTCTCTGAGGAAACTGTGAAGACTTAGAAGATATCTTCTATGTGAAGATGAAAATGAATTTAAAGGCTATTATAGAGATGACTCAAATTGCAATTTATTAGATGCATCCTGTCTTTGTGAGCATGATGTAAGCAGACATATACTACGATAAACACCGTGTCATTTTATCTTCCCTATAGTTTTATCAGTTTGCTATTGTGCTTGTCTTCATTGGATGGACAACTTATAGACAAAAAGAAGCCTGAAAATCAAAAAATTTGCTAGATAGAACTTGAGATTTCTAACTAAGTATTGGAGCTCAAATATAAACATACATAGTGTGACTCTGGAATTCAGGCTCATGAACCATCAAAGAGATCGAAGCACTATACTTGGGGGATAGTTGGTTCACTGCTGGAGTGTCAGGAAGAAGAAATGGATCTTTTGCTGTAGGCTTGGCCTGG
>PVKC010036505.1:0-13215 GCA_004027635.1 Crocidura indochinensis
GGCTAAGTGTGACTCTGACTTGCATGACCCCAACTAAGTGAGTGTGACCCCAATCTCAGCAAGTGTGACCCTAAATGCAATGAGTGTGCCCCAGGCACAGTAACTTGGTGCCTGAGGTCATGAGCTCTTGCCCAGTGGCTGCAGGAACCCCATCAAGAGGCAAGGAAGAAAAGAAAGAATTTAGGGCTTGATCTCTGAGAAAGCGGGGGAGCTGGCAGACCACCATCCCGGCCCAGAGCCTGCCAGTGATGCCGGGGCTGCAGGCAGTGCCTGGAATGATCAGAGCTCAGTGTTAGCTCAGGGCTCCCCCTACCAACACAATGCAGGCCACTCCAGGACCCTCCTGGTGGGGAGAATCTGGCTTCAGTGGGGCAGTGGGGGTGCAGCATTCTAAAGGCCATGGAATCTTTCAGAAGCCCAGGAGACTCACTGTGGGCAGTGGCACAATTGCTTCTGGAATCATTTTTATTAAATGACAGTGACTGGGCCTCACATTTGTCCAGACCTACCTCAGTGCTTATCTGAGGAGATGCAGAGAAGGAGGGGCCTTGTAATAGCTCTCAGCCCTGGGTGAACAGGACCAAGGCTCCTCCACATCTCCATTTGGGCCTCATGGAGAGGCCTGGACTGAGTGACCTGCCTTGCATGGCTCCCAGTCCTCAGAGATGCGGATAGTGAGTTGTCCCGGCAGCTTCGAGTTCTGAACCCTGAGCACAAGTGACAGGTCAAGCCTGGAGTACGCAGGCCAGCTCCTGCCATGACAGCACCTCAGGATCCTTCCCCAGGCTTCTCTGTACTCTTCTATGCCACATCAGCCAACACCTCCTTCAGGAAGCTCACACTGACTTTCCTAGCTGGTGCCCACCTCTGGTACCCTTCCCACTCATTATCGGGGCATGGATGGCTCTAAACTCCCACTGATGCTTCTGGATGAACCTGGCCCTCCCCTCCTAAGAGGAGGGATCCTCTTGATATAGTCCCTAAACCCCACACATAATACATACTCAGGAAGTTTAACTAAACTCATTAGTCAATGGGAGAGTCAATGAATGAGTGAGTGAATGAATGAATGAATCAGTGTATGAATGAATGAGTGATAAGTGAGTTTGTAAGTTACAAAGTGAATGAATAAACGAATAAGTATATACGTGAATGAATGAGTAAATGAGTCTGTGTGTGAATGAATGAATGGGGGTGTGTGTGAATCAATTAATGAGTGCGAGACTGAGTGAATGTGTGAATTAGTGAATGCCTGAATGAATATGAGTGAAGATGTGAGTGAGTAAATAATCACATGAGTAAGCGAGTGACTGAGTAATCGTAAATGAGTGAAGGGCTAGAGGGACAGCACAGTGGTAGGGAATTTGCCTTGCACGAGGTTGACCCAAAATGAACCTTAGTTCGATCCCTGGTGTCCCATATGGTCCCCCAAGCCAGGGCGATTTCTAAGTGTGTAGCCAGGAATAACCCCTGAGCATCACTGGGTGTGGCCCAAAAAAGAGAAACCAAAAAATAAAGAGTAAATGAGTGAGTGATTAAATGAGCTAATAAGTGAGTGAGTGAGTGAGTGAGTGAGTGAGTGAGTGAATAAATGAGTGAGTAAATGAGTTAATGAGTGAATGAGTCAGTGAATAAGTAAATGAGTGAGTGAATAAATAAATGAGTGAGTGAATGAATAAATGAGAGTAAATGAATGAATGAGTGAGTGAATGAATGAGTGAGTGAACAAGAGTGAGTGAATGATGGGGCCAGAGCAATAACACAACAGTTGGGTGTTTGCCTTGCATGTGTCAAACCCCAGACAGATCCAGTTTCGATTCCTGGCATCTCATATGGTTCCCAGAGCCTGCCAGGAATGATTTCTGAGTGCAGAGCCAGGAGTAGCCCCCGTGTTACGCTGGGTGTGACCCAAAGCTCCCCCAAAAGTGTGAGTGAATGGAATGAGACTAAGTAAATGAGTGAATGAATGAATGAGTGAATAAGACTGAGTGAGTGAATGAATAAGTGAGTGAATGAATGAGTGAGTAAATAAATGAGTGAATAAGTTAATGAGAGTGAGTAAATAAGTGAGTGAATCTGAATGAGCAACAGAGGGAATAAATGAGTAAATGAATGAATGAGTGAGTGAATAAATGAATGAGTGGAGTGAGTGAATGAATGACAGTGAGTAACTGAATAAACGAGTGAGTGAAGGAGTGAAGGAATTAGCGTGTGTGAAGATCCCCGCAGTGCCAGGGGTGGGTCCCCATCGAGGAGGAAGGCCTGCAAGGGTTAACTGGGAGCCGGCGTGCGGTCTGAGGTAAGCGGGAGTATTTGTTCAGGTAAATAAGGAAGGATTACTTATAATGGGAAATCAGGCCCTGGCCAGCTCTTCATCTCCACGACCGACTTCCTCCCAGGACATTCCTGCACTCGGCCTGCGTCCACACTGCCTGTGGCCTGTACCCCGAGCGAGCCTCCCAGGTGCCCCCGAGAGCCCATCGCACTGGGTCTTGCCACAGTGGCCGCAGGTGGCCAAGTGGGGCCTGGGTCTCCCTACTGGACTCACAGCCCTGAGACCTCAGCAGGTCTGACCTAGTGAGGGTCCAGGCCCCCCAAGGCCCACCCACGTGCCCCCTCTGCCGCCAGCCCTGCTGGCCCCTGGGCTCACTGGCCCCCCAGATGCCTGGCTGAACTGCCCTTGCTTCCTTCTGGGCCCCAAGGTTGGCACAGCAGCGGACGACTCGTGGGGCGCCAGGCGGCTAGCGGGTAAGTCTGGCGAAGCACGGATTTGCGAGGCTGGAAAGCTGGGGGCTGCTGGCAGGGAGGACGTGAGCATGTTTGGGGTCATCTCCAGGGCCCTCACCCTCGAATACCCCTGACCCTTCTGCCTGTGGCTTCCCCTGCCTCCTGGGGTAGACCCCGCAGCTCGGGGAGCCCTGGGGCCTGGTGAGGCCTGGGGTGGTGGGTCCATGGCCCCCTCTGGGCTCATGTGCATTTGCCCATCCAGCCTGCAGGAAGGCAGCTCTGAGGGTGCAGTGCCCTGCACCCAGTTCTGCTTGGTTAGAGAAACACAAACAGGCTTTTATCGCCGCCACCAGTCCTGGGGCCACGGTCGGGTAGGGGCCAGCTGGAGAGTGCTGGGGGTGGGGTGCAGCTAGAAGTGAGGGAGTCGGGGTCCCAGGAGTCCCATGACGGAAACATTATGGTCATGGCTACAGGGGTCCTGGGGTAGCTAGGCAAATGCAGGGCCTGAGACCTGGTCTGGGCCAAGGATCCCACCTGTGGGGCGTGGGGCCTGCGGATGTCAAAGCAACACACTGAGGGTGTGGGTAGCAGGGGGCGAATGTTTGTGTGTGAGTGTGTGTGAGAGCCCATATTAGTGAATGCAAGCATGTGAGCATGTGTTGTATGTATACCCAAGCACATGTGTGCATGTGTGAGCACATGTACCCAAGTGCCTGTGTGTGTGTGTGCACATAGGACAGACCTGCTCACCTCGCCCTGCCCTGCCCTGCCAGCCCACCCCGCCCCTGACAGTCGCAGCCTTTTCCTCCTTGGCCTGGCCCAGGGCTTGGCCTCATTTCCTCCCCACCTCCCCAATAAACAGCTTCACAGCAACCCCCAATAAAGCTGCCTCTCCGCAGGGCCAGCTGCTGGGCTGAGTAACTAAGCAAACAGGCTCCGGCTGCCCCAGACCCAAGGGGAGGTAGGTGGTGGAGGCTCCCCACCAGCCAGGTCTGGTCTGCTCACCCCCAAACCCTCAGCTGCGGGTATCAGCTGCTATGGATGCAGGGGAGACGTCATGAACGTGCCTTTCACTAGGACCCTTGCACTAGGTCCAAAGCCCCCTGAAAGCCCCCTTAGAGTGAGCTGGAAACGGCATGAGGGCAAGCCGGGCACTGGCTGTGTGCCCCTGACACGCAGTGTCAACCCTAAAGCGACAGAGCGGCAGGGGATCACGAGGGCCAATGCAGTGAGGTGGTGGCTTCTCAGGCTGCGGCATCCTCAGGAAGGGTCATGAGGAGCCAGGGAGCTGGAGAGACAGGTCAGCCGGTAGGGACAGTCCAGCTCGCCTTGCACGGAGCTGACTGGGTTCCATCCCTGGCTCCCCGTATGGTCCCGAGAGCACTGATTGAATATAGTCAGGAGAAAGCCCTGATGGATGTGGCTTCCAAAGTAAAAGGAAAAAAAGGCAAGGTGCGGGAGATGCGGTGTGGGATGGGGACAGGAAGGCTGCACTTCCTGCCTGCAGGTGCAATTCTTTCTCTAGGAAAGGAGGCAGGACGAACGCTGTTCTCTGTAAGGGGAGCTTCATGGAGGAGGCCACCTGGAGCGGGGTTTTTTCAGGCTGTGTAGGAACTGGGGCAGGCCAGCTGGTAGAGGATGGTTGTGGGTTTTATTTTTTCCCAGACATGGGGTTGAGGAGGCCAGTGGGTGTTCAGAGCCCTGACCATAAGGCCCTCAGCTCCCCGACTCACCCCAACTCTTCCTTTGTTCTTCTCATTCCTCACCCATTGCCTCTGTCTCCACCTCTTGTCCTGTCCCCTTCCTCACCTGCTTTAGACCATTTTCCTGCAGGCCCTCCTCCAGAAATCCCCTCCCACTCTCCCCTTGAAGGCTCGCTCTTTTGGGTTGTGGCTCCCATGGTCGAGCAGAGCACCATAGTGCGAGCTCCTGGGCCGGATCCCCGGCACCCCAAACTACCCCACACCCAACAGGATTAGCCCTAATCCCAGCACTACTGAGTGACTTAAATAAAAACTAAAAAAAGCTCTGAAGACCCAGCTAACAGACTAAATCTTGGGGAGGCTAGGTCCCAGAGCTGGAGAATGGGCAGTCAGGGTTCCAACCTGGCCTGGCCCCCACCCTCACCTGCCCCACCCAGTGCCCCAGCCAAGCAAGCGGCCTGTCAGGTGAGGTAACTCTTCCCAAAGCAAACTTTGCTCAAGCTGAGTTGCCCTGGGCCTTTCCTGACATTTAATGCCAGGCTCTGTCCCCACCTCCCGGTTTGCATGGGCCAGCCCAGGAGGTGCCCACTGCCAGGTTGTCCTCATCCCTGTCCCCTGAGGGAGCCTCCAGAGAGAGGAAGGTGAGCACCCCCCAACCCCGTCTCCCTCAACATCATGCCTTCTGGGTTCAGGACCTGAACTGACTGCGGGGTGGAGGGGGACCCACAGACCAGACCCCACGCTGGTCCGCCCAAAGGGGTGATGAGGGGCCGGAGCAACAGTTCAGCTGGAGGGCGTTTGTCTTGCCCGCATTTGAAGTGTTCGATCTCTGGCACCCCAGATGAAACTCTGAGCCCTGCCAGGAGTGGGACTGATCCCTGAGCATAGAGCCAAGAGTAAGCCCTGAGCACTGTCAGGTGTGGTCTAAAAAGCAAACAAAAAAGAGAGGTTGGAGAAATAGTACAAGGGGTAAGGTGTTTGCCTTTCACAAGCTGACCTGGGTTCAATCCCTGCATCCCCTAGGGTCCCGTGAGTCTGCCAGGAGTAAGTCCTGAGTGCAGAGCCAGGAGTAACTTCTGTTTTGGGTACGTCTCCCAAACAAAAACAAAACAAAACAAAGAGGCAGTGAGTTTTCTCAGAACCACTAGAACTGAGAAAGTACTTCCTGGCCCCCTCTGCTCTGGAGTTTAGGAGGGGTGATATAATGGTGACTGTCTAGGTTAGGTATTTCCAGGTCTCTGTCTTGGGCAGATTAGCGGACCAGATTATTAGAAGATCAGAGGTCATCTAATCTCTTCCCCTACAGCAAGCTGGGACAAGCAGGATGGGTCCTCCTAACCACCCCCCTCCATACTCCAGCTCACCCAGTTAATTTAAACTTTGCTGGTATGTAAATTGGGAACCTCCCAACTATGCTAAGAACCTCCAAGTTTCATCCATGCAGTACCAGGGTTTGACTTAAGACTCAGTGCATGTAAAATGCTCTGCCTTTGTGCTTTCACACGTCAACCTTCTAGTGAGAGAGGTTGGGGTCACCCTCAGACGTGCTCAGGGGCTCTGTCTGTGCTCTTGGGGAGACCCCTGGAGGTTCTCTCCGGTGCCAGAGATTCAAATCAGCGTTTTAGCTGTCACAGCCTCAAGCAAGACTTGAGCCTTGACCTCCTGCTCCAGGCCCTTGGCAGAAGTCATTTCTATTCTCAGCTGCTCTGCCTACCCCCCCTCTGGACTCTGGTCTCTACTCTGTGTCCAACCCCCTTCCCAGCTTCAAGCCCCATAGATGGGGTCTTGCACATTTAGAGGGTCCAACTTGGCAAAGCAACCACTTGCCTCACAGGTGTTGGATCTCCAGACTCGAACAGAGGGGCTGAGTTTACAGATTCACCAGCCAGAGTTTCTAAGCCACTGGGCCAGGCCTGGGGGCCAGAAAGACCAGTAATTCTTGTGCATGGGTTTGTGGGTCTCTGCAATCAGAGCTGGAGGGAGGGAGGAGTGTGGGCCCTTGTGATCCTGGTGTTGACAGCCAGGGTAGAAAAAAGGCCCAGCGCAGCCTTAGGGAGCCCCCACCAGGTGGTGTCTGTCCCCACTACATTGGGATCAGGGTTCCTCTCCTCGCACTCTTCATTCCCAGCTCCGCCTGGATCAGGGTCCCCTTGGCAGGAGGAAGTGGGGTGTAGGGGCTGGGCAGGACCCGATGGGTCGTGTGTGCTGTGAGGGCAGCTGGGGAGTGGGGCACCCAGGCACCAAGCCCAGAGGGGGCCAGCCACACCCATTCTGCCAATACAGCCAGCCCTGAGACTGGCACTTCAACTGCTCCACCCACCCTCATATAGGCAGTAGGGTTAGGGGTTCCCAAAGGGATCCTGGGTCCAAGAGTGAAGACCACTCACTCTTTGGGAGTATAGAGCAGGGGGAGCTGGTCTGTCACAGACTGGGCAGGTCAGACTCAGCTGGCATCTCCTGAAGCCCCTGGCATTTTCTGTGCTCTTGCCCTATGGAGCCCACATGAGTATGGAGTGAACCAGACTTGAGAGGGGGTCCCTGAACTACTCTGAGCCCCTTACAATAGTCCCCTGGAAGTTTGGTGTTTCTGGGCATCTGGGTCAGTGAGTTGCCTGAACAGAGGCAAAAGGGGCACAAAGGTGCCAGGAGGTAGAGATTCCTGGAACAAGGTGGACTCAATTCAAGCCCCATTCTTTCTCAGCATCCAAATACTTCAGTATCCATGGGCAAGGATAACTAACTCACTGCCAAGGGCCTAAGGGGGCTAGTGACACAGAAACTTGGGGGCTTTTGTTTGATCCAAAGGGGATGTTGGGGACTTCAGTGAGGGCATGTGTGGGTGCCCCATAGACCAGGCTACATCTGGTTCCCTGACACCTCTCATGACCTGTGACCTGCTTCTCCAAACCTCTGACCCAGCATTCCTGTGTCTTCCCCCAAATCCCAGGCCTGAGATCCTCTGGTTGTCACCACTAAAGCCTCCAGAGAGCAGAGCATCCCAGAATGTAGGATGAAGGACTTGAGGGGATGCAAGAACATCCGGGACCTTGGAACCATGCAGCTCCCCTGAGCGCAGAACAACCCAGACCCCTCAGCTGCCCCCACACTACCTCTCTTCTCTATATCCCTAGGTATCCCAGGTAGAGGGCAGCTGAGCTGCCCAGAAGTGTTAATATGAGAAAGTAGGTTCTGTCCAGTGGCCATTTCTCAGGGTGCAGCTATGGACAGGAGAGAGCCTGCCCACCAGCTGGCCAGACCCCCACTGTACCCCAACTCTGACATGTCAAAGAAGCATAGAGATGGGGGTGACTAATAGTAGCAGCAGTCACAGTGGGGAGGAGGCTAGGGCAGGTTTCCTCAGTTTGTGGAGGGGGTCAGCCCCAACGGACTGAACCAAATTTCCAGTGGCCCACAGCTGGCTCTGGACCCGAGATCACCATGGGATCTGGGGTGCATTCAACCATACCCAGTCTCCCAGACCTGGAGCATCACTGACAGCAAAAATAGAAGCCAGATAGGGACCTCCAGAGCAGTTAGGGCCTGTGTCTACTTCCCCAAGGCTGTGCAGGCCCAGCTCTGTACTTGAGTACAGGGTTGGGGGCCCAGGTTTGTAGGGTTTGTAGGGCCCATCCTGGCTTGGAGAGGGGTGGGCGGCAGCAGGAAGCAGCAACCCGGATCACTGACTGGGCCCTTCTCTGTCTCCTTTGTCTGTCTTCCTTGGGGCCATTGAGGGAAGAGCCCCAAGCCCACCTGACTGATCCCCATGAAGCCTCATGGCTTAATTCCAAGGGATTGGGGGGACACGGGTCTGGGAGCAAATACCAACACAGGAAATAAGCCACACAAAGTTGAAGGTAATAATACAGGTTCAGGAAGATTCCACCACAAGCTTTTCACTCCTACCAGGCCAGCTGGCAGGTAACTCAGTTGTGAAAATCAAAACCTCGAGCAGTGGGGTTGGAGAGATAGCATGGAGGTAAGGTGTTTGCCTTTTATGCAGGAGGTCATTGGTTCGAATCCCGGCATCTCAGGTCCCCCGAGCCTGACAGGAGCCATTTCTGAGTTTGGAGCCAGGAGTAACCCCTGAACACTGCCGGGTGTAACCCAAAACCAAACCAAACAAACAAAAAAACTCGAATAGTTTCTTCCTAAGACTCAGGGTCTTTATTGGGAAGCAAAAGACTACATCCAGGGGTGGAGAACAGGTAAGGTAAGGCACCAATCCAAAAGGTGCTTCAATCCAAAGATGCTTCCATCCAACGAGTGATAAGCACCAGCAAAGAAGAATTGTCCTGAATAGAATGAAAACCGTTTATTTCCAACAACACCCATGGTCTGCCTGCTACTACCAAACTGTGTGGGTGCTTGGAGCCCAGTGAGGCTGGAGGGAACCAGGTTCTAAATTCAGTGCAGATAAGATCAGCATGAGACTGGGAATGGCTCAGGAAATGGCAGTGGCTGAATGGGGCCTGGATTCCGTTTCCTCTCAAGATCTCTGCTCCCCGCCCAGGTGCCAGCACACATGTGGTCAGGCCCCCTGGCTCTGTGTGATGCTGCTTACGGGGCCTGGCTTCTCCCAGAGACCCTGTGGCCTCTAGGAATACCATCCTGGGAAGATCTGCAGGGCTGAACTGAGTGTCACAGTCAGGAGCCTGGGGAGCAAGAAGGGCAGCCTGGGAGGCCTCCCTGGAGAAAAAGGGTTTTGGGCCCAACTGAAATGGAAAGAAAAGGGGTGTCTTCAGCAAAGGGACATGGGCAGAAATGCAGGAAAGAAGGTCTTGTTCTGTGTTGGGTCTTGCAGATATGGTCCCTTACGTGACACAGACCCTGCCTCTCTTGGGGGTGTTGATGAAAAGGTGCTGGAGCAGAGGAAGCTGTGTAATAGGGTGGGGTGAGCAGATATCTAACAACCCAGGGCTGGGTATGGGGGGCCTGAGAAGGAATTTGGTAGGCCAGATCCCTGCCCAGCCTTGGGTGGTAAAGGGGAGGAAATGCCCAGAGAAGTTTCTCTCCTCCTGATTGCCGCTGGTGCCTGAATATGCCAGCCAACTTTCAACCTCTGACTCTTGACCCTAAGCTGAGGTCACCCTAACCTGGCCTGTTGGGTTCAGGTGTGATCTTTCCCCCACTTACAGATCATCACATAAACCTGTGCTTTACTGCACCTTTTTGGAGGAAGCAAGGCGCAGTGCTCAAGAGCTACTCCTAGCTTCTCCTGGCAAAGTTGGGGACCATTTGCTCTGAAATGGGTTGGGCCACATACAGAGCAAGTGCCTGGCCCACATGCTGTCTCTCAGCACACTGCCTGCCCTTTCAGCCATCTCCCATCTGTCCCTGGGAACATATGGGAGCTGGGAGGTGTTGGAGCATGGGTGCGAGCAGGTCAGGGGGCCAGGGAGCTGGGGTGTGGAGGAGCACTAAACCAGGAGTCTGGAGGTGTGGATCCCAGTCTCTGAGTTCTCTGACCCTCACGTAACTGAGGAAGCAGGACACGGAAAAGCCCAGCTGCCCCTGGTCCGGGCAGAGGATGCGTTTGAGCGAGTTCGAGCTCAGAAACTCACTCCTCAAATATGTCAAGGCCACACCAAGTCTCCTGTGCCAGCCACCCAATCCTCACAGCCATCATAGCCCCCTCCACATATCCTAAATAAAGTCCCTGCCTCCCAGCCCCTGCCAGCAGGAGGCCACCTGGAGCAAGTTCTCCTGCTTCCTGGAGACCTGCCATCTCTCTGGCACTCGGCCCGAGCTGTTGGCAGAGTCAGTCCTAACGTGGCAGGGACCTGGCTGTGGCGGGCGGGAGGCATAGGAGAGCTGAGGGGGGTGGGCATGGAGAGGGGTCACTGCAGGGGTGGGGCACCACAGGGAAGGGTGTGGACCCTGAGCAGGGTGGGGACCCAGGGCACAGAGGGCTGCTGGTTTCTCCTGGGCAAATAACACGGGCCCACAGCACACACATGTGTTTGCACAGAAGGACTTGACATGATTCCAGACCTGCCCTCTGTCCCCCGAGGGACCCAGCCCCTCCTCTCTGCTCCCCCTGACCTTTCCTTCCTTGGCATTGGAAGGCGCTCTTCAAAGGGAAAGTGGAAATTACAGGGCGTGCCCTCCTCCGTGCTGGCACTCGGTGCAGGGCATGGTGGAGCTGCCTGGGGCAGCTGGAAAGGGTGGGCACAGCCCTGGGGAGGGCAGAGAGGGCTGCAGGGTCATTGGACTCCGGCCTCCGCACTCTGATCTTCAGGCAGGTCCTGGCTGTGGGAAGCTGGTTTCACTTCGCCACTGACCTCCCAGGTCAACCTGCAGCCACAGCATCAAATTGGGTCATGCCATGAAGGCCCGCACCTCCTTCTGTCCAGGGAGGCTCCACATGGGTGTGTACCCCAAAGAGTCTGTCCCCCAATCTCAGGGCACCATCCTTCTCTCCCTGTTTATTCTTGAGCCTCAAGCTCACAAAATATAGAATCTTCCAGAAAACTTGAGGTTCTGGTGTCTCGTCTCAATGCACCATCTACTAACTAACATAAGGACTTCGGAAAAGCAGGCCCGGGGCTGGAGAGAGAGAACAGCAGGGAGGGCGGGCGCTTGCCTTCCATGCGGTTCACCCAGGTTCGATTCCTGGCACCTGATATGGTACCCCAAGCCCACCAGGAATGATTCCTGAGAATCACAGAATCAGGAGTGCTCCTGAGAACAACCAGGTGTAACCCCAAAACAAAACAAAACAAAAAAATAGAGGGGCCTTAATGGTAGCACAGCAGTAGAGTGTTTACCTTGCACGCAGCTGACCCAGGATGAATGAAGGTTCAATCCCCAGCATCCTATATGGTCCCCTGAGCCAGGGGCAATTTCTGAGCACATAGCCAGGAATAACTCCTGAGCACCGCTGGGTATAGCTCCCTCCCCCCCCCCCAAAAAAAAAGAAAAGAAAAAAAGGAAAGAAATGAAAGCAAGCAGGCCCATACTCAGCCAAATCCAAGTGGCCAAGAGCAAGGGAAATCTTGAAGTTGGGGGCTGAGCTACAGAGTATCTCTGGGGTACAGTGGGGCACAGGGCACATGATAGCTGCTGAAGAGACCCCTCCACACCTGACAAGCTCCTCCAGGCTGTGGGGGGAGATAAAACATCTCAGGAAGGCTTCCAGAGAAGGACAAAGAGCGACCCAGGAGCACCTACTCCCCAACCGTGACACTGACCGTTCAGCCCTCAGTCCCACAACCAGCTTTGTGGCCCCCATGGAGACAGGGACTCGGAGACAGATCTTCACTCTCCTTCCTCTCTGCCCCCCAGACACAGCCTCCAAGTTGAGCTACGGTGCCATGGGCAGTGCCAGCCCAGGCCTGAGCGGGGCACCCCCCAACCGACTCCTGCTGCCCCCTAATGCCGTACTTCGGACTGGCCTGGAGAAGGTGGCATCCACAGTGGGCCCTGAGAGGCAAGACTGGAGCCCCAGCCCACCAGGCACTCCTGAGCAGGGCCTATCTGCCCTCTACCTCTCCTACTTCGACATGCTGTGTCCCGAGACCAGCAGCTGGACGCCCAAGGGCCCTGGGACTGATGCCCGGGAGGAGACACCGGAGGAGCCAGAGCAGTGTCCAGTCATCGACAGCCAGGCCCCGGGGGGCAGCCTGGACCTGGTACCCGGCACACTGGCCCTGGAGGAGCACTCCCTGGAGCAGGTGCAGACCATGGTGGTGGGGGAAGTACTCAAGGACATCGAAACGGCCTGCAAACTGCTCAACATCACAGCAGGTAAGTGCTGAGCAAGGGTGTGTGACCAACTCAAGAAGCCCCAACTGCCCACTGTGTCCCCACCTGGAAGGTCCTAGACAGGCTGCTGGGCCTCTCTGAGCCTCCTCTCTGCTCAGCTCTGGGCTCAGGAAATTTAGGATGTGAGGGATGTCACCTGGTTCTTCTAGAAGCTTCTTCTCCACGTAGCTCCTTGACTATTCTCACTCCCGAGCTGGCTCAGACACCACGTCCACGAGGTGTCTCTGTCTTAATTACACTGACAGCCCTGAGCTAGAGAGATAGTACAAAGGACAGGCCACTGGCTTTGCATAAAACCAACCCCAGGGTTCAATCCCTGGCACCACTGGGAATCAGCCCTACGCACAGAGCCAGGAGTAAGGTGTGCATTGCATGTGGACCATGCACCCAAATAAAAAAATAAATAAGCTTTGACCTTCGCTTTAGCCCCCCTCTGCCAATGCCCTGTGGGTCCTGCTGTAGAGATGGCCAGAGCTGTACCGATGCATGCTGAAGTCTGTCTCTCTCTGGAATGTGCCTTCCTGGTCCCTCCCACAGGCACCTCATCAGGCTCCAACACGGTTTCTTCCCAGTTCCAGGAATGATGCTTTGCATCCAACAGTCTCCCCAAACAGGAGCTTTTGCTCAACCCAGATCATGCAGCAGCCCTGGGGTTAGAGGGGTGAGCCTGCCAAAGCCACTCAGTTTCTGGAGTAGCTGTTACAGGGTGTGGAGATGTGAGTGGAGAGATAGCATGAGAGCATGAGGAAGACGGAGTTTGGTTGATCCCTGAGACCAAAGGGTCCCCTGGTATCACTGGGAGAGATGCCCAGCACCACTGAGGATGGCATCTCCCACACCCCTAATCAAAGGAATTTGCAAAGGTGGGACAACAGGAAATCTGGCATGTGTGTCTGCTGGCCAGAAGTTGGGATATGGAATCCTGCACCCCAGTAGTCCCAGGTGGTATTCCTGCTTGTGACAACTCCATGCCCACAACCCAGTCCTTCCTCTTATGCATGCAAATACACACACACACACA
>PVKC010036506.1:0-13204 GCA_004027635.1 Crocidura indochinensis
TCTCTCTCTCTCTCTGACTTATTTCACCCAGCATGATAGATTCCATGTACATCCATGTGTAGGAAAATTTCATGACTTCATCTCTCCTGACCATTTTTTTCCTTTGTATTTTGGGCCATATCTGGTAGTGTTTCATATTGTGCTCAAGGGATTCCACCTGGCAGAGCTCAGCGACCATATGTATGTAGTGCTGGGAAGGCACCTGGGTCAGCTGCATGCAAGACAGGCCTATTATTCTAAACCTGTACTTAGCATTCTTGGAGTAAATTTGCAACCTGATGTTCACTATTTCAATATTACCTTGACAATTTATACCATTTTATTTGTACTATTCTTTTCCAACTTTATTTCCCCATATTTTAATTTAATTTTTTTAATTCAACAGAAGAGTTTGAAAGCTGCTGAATCAGCCTTTGATCACTTCTCCAGCCCCTGTGCATGAGTAATTGTTTCTGGCTAGACAAACCAAAATTAAATTCTCAGATTGCCTGCTATAGTTTTAGCAGAATTACTCTGGCATTCTTTCCCACTCTTCCTAATGCAGTCCTCATAGAATTTTATAATATTTGGATGTTGATAGAGTGGAGGGGGTTTCCTGCATTACCATTAATTGACTGAAGAGCAAAATTACTTTTTATTAAATTCACATATCGAATTTAGTTTAGTTCATTATAAAGAGCCTTGGTAATAAGCAGCAAAATATTTGGTTACTATTTCTTGCATAAATTATATATAAATTTATATTAGTTATTAATAAAAGGGTTGATATTGATGATTTTTAATATTCATTTATAGATCTTCATATGTGTGTGATTTTATGGCTGGCCTTAAATGTAATTAAGTGGGAAAATTTGTGTGTGTGTTTTCTCTCATAGAACTAGGTAGCAATCAACATTGTCTCAATTAACTGATTGACTTAATTTCTTCTGCAATTAACCTTTATATATCAATTCTTCCTTAACTTTCTTCAGTCAAATATTCATTACATCAGCAAGATTGTGACAAGCCCTTTCCTACTTCAGCTTCATGTCAATTATGGTTGTTTTTATAAAGCTATTCAAAAGGTGTAGCTCTTGATAATTTAAAGATCTAAAGATCTATGTAAATACTTCAAATAATTTGATAATCTATAAAGCTATTCTCAGAAAATCCACTGCAGTTATCTCTCTATATATATTTCTGTAAGAGACCCTTCTAGGTTTGTTAGAAATGTGAAGACCAGCTATCATGATGTTTTTCATGTATATTAAAGCTTCAGTGGTTTTAATTGTAAAATACAGCTATCTCACAAATTGAACTGTTAGTGAGATAAATGCTTGCTTTGTATTAAAGCTGACAGAGCAGTGACTGGTAAAATCTAGATGCTGTTTTGGAGCCAATACAACAAATCAGATGACCTTCAATGACTCTTAATTACTCTTTCTGAATAGGTCTCTGTTACTAGAGAAATATTTTAGGAAATAAACCCGGTACTGCTGTGCAAATCTGAAAAACAAATGATAATCAAACTTTTCTTATTTGTCCATTATGTTAAAAATCAGCTAAGCTTATGTGGTAAAATATCAATATATTTTTCATGAAGACTTATGAAATATATGCTGTTTCCATTTTATACCCAAGTTAAGGCCCATTTCATCCTAAACTAACCTAGAGCCAATTTTTATGTTTCTAGCATCAGCATTTATAGGTTGATATTTAATAAATTTTCTCTTATGACCTTAAAGAATGCTGTCTATTCACTGTAAGCCAGGTAAGAATGAAATACTATTTTCAGTTGGATGAATAGATTTTGTTGCTTGCTTATAATCTGATACTTGTTAGTCTATTATATTCCATTGTTCTGCTGATGTAGTGCTAATCACTTAGATTAAGTTGGTTATTTGATAGTCATCTTTTCAAATACTTCGATTATATATTCAGAATTCCTGAGTTTTCTTTGGGAATATTGAACATAGCAGTGATAAATTTAGCTTCTGCTGTATATTTTAGTATTCCATTTTTTCATTAATCAGTCTCCATTGTAATTCAGTCACATGCTTATCAACTGAAATATTTGAAAGCATAACATAATAATGATGTTCTTAAAATAATCAAATTTTTATAGTCAAACTATTTGGATGCAAATCATCATTTGAAGCTTACAAATGACATTCCCACTTTGATAGTGGGTATGATGTGGCAAAATTGTATCTTAAAACATAAACATTTACACTATTGTAAATTATGTCATCTCAACAAAATAATAAATTTAAAATGTAATGTACTTCCTTCAACTTTCAAATTTAGAGTAATCTATATTTCCATATATTTTAATTTTATAAACTTCTGCCCTACATTCCAATGAACCATAACTAAAATGTAAATTTCTCTCTTATTTAAAAAATTTCTGTGTAATATTCATATTTTTGCTTTTTAGTCGAGACTTGGTGTGCCACATGAGAGTTTAAACTTCAAGCCACAGTTTAGATTCCTAGACACAGAGCAAGGGGTGAGTTCACACTTAAATATCACAACATGGAGATATTTTCCTGATAAAGAGGAAAGAGCATATAGGAGTCTGATTACAATGAAAAGAGATATAGTTTGCATGTTTGCTTAAATTACAGACCCCTACAACTTTTATTTGAATTATAAATAGACATGAACCTAGGTTTAAATATTCTAAATAAGTTTGAGAGTTTTATTTTGTTTATAAGTTACTGATGGGGGCCGGGGAGATAGCATGGAGGTAAGGCGTTTGCCTTTCATGCAAAAGGTCATCGGTTTGAATCCCGGTGCCCCATATGGTCCCCTGTGCCTGCCAGGAGCAATTTCTGAGCATGGAGTCAGGAGTAACCCCTGAGCACTGCTGGGTGGGACCCAAAAACCAAAAACCAAAAAACAAAACAAAACAAAAAAAGTTACTGATGGGGAGCATTATGCTTAAAGTGCTAAATTATAAATTAAATCTAGTTGAAGGAATTTATTGCAATTAAATCATTGTAATATATAAAATAGTCATGATTATTTGGTAATAAATGAGTAACTCCTGCTCAGATTATATCTGAGTGATATTCATTTTATGTGAGCCCAGTCTATGAATGGCATACTATATTGTGACGCTGGTGGTTACATGCTGAAAATGTATAGTCTGTGAAATATTATGACCCTGGTGATCACAATCATCAAAAAATTGGACTTTAATATACTGAATTAGGGCTGAAAAGATAGTACAGCATATAGGACCTGCTTACTCTATGACTATATGACTCTCTGAACCTGACAGAAATTATGTCAGAGTTCAGCAGTTAACACTGAGCACAGTGGGGTGCATCCCCCAAAATATAAAACAATAAATACTGAATCAAGAAAAAAGAACATTTTACCAAATGTTAGAATATAGATTGATATGCAAACCTTCTTCTCTTCTTATCCAGGTCACACACCCCATCTAACTGGGCAAGTTGTGCTGGTCAGTGTTAATAACTCCACTGTTGACTGAGAGCTACGTAACTGACTCATTTAATCCAAGATATTAAGACTCTTGATTTAATGTCACAAGCTAATAACATTTACACATATGAATCATGATCTTTCCACTGGTATATTGTTGCTAAATTTTTCAGGTGGTAGATGAAATACAACTGTTTAGAACTACTTTGTTTAAGAATACCATTGTAGAATCACATTTTCAAATTTTTCTGTAGATAATTTTATTTTATATTTTTGTGAAGCAAGTATTTAATGAATAAAACTTACTTATAAATATGTTAGGATAGAGAAAGAGAAGAAATACTTGGGGCCAGTGTGGTGGTGCTACAGGTAAGGTGTCTGGCTTGCCAGCGCTAACCTAGCATAGACCATGGTTTGATCCCAGGTGTCTCATATGGTCCCCCAAGCCATGAGCGATTTCTGAGAGCATAGCCAGGAGTGACCCCTGAGCATTACTGGGTGTGGCCCTCCCAAAAAACAATAAAACAAAACAAAAGAAAAAAAGAAATACTTGTTCGAGTGAGAACATGGTCTTGAAGAAGAAGCCTGAACAGATAAGAGACATAGAGATAAGTATTTGAGGGAGAAAGTGAATTTCAAGAGCCAGCCTAGGTGATGTTTTTAACCATGCCTCTATGAAAATAAAATTATCTCATAGCCTTACAGTATGTTGAACAAGCAGCATATCTGTAGACTCTGATGAATACAGATACAAACATAAGTGTATGATTTAATATAAACATGCATGTTCTATCTTTGAGATCAGTATCATGAATACCTTGCTTTTTTATTATATGAGCATATTGGGTAGATCATCGCTTTTATCCAGGCTGCATTTTTAATTTTTTAAATGTGTCTTATAACATCTCTAGTTTTAGTAAGAGACGCTGTATTTACTAGTTGAGGGTAGAAGGTCATTGCTATACTTATTAAATCAATCTCCTTGAGATTGCATTAAGATAGATGCGTTGAACTCCATTTTCAATGAATTTCTGAGATATAATTACACACAGAAGAATTTTTAGGAATATATAATAAGATAAACATAAACAACCCCATCTAAGGTTTTTAGATAATAGAAGATAATGTAAAATATGAGTTTGTACTTGTAGAATGTAGTAATATTATAGTAAAGTAATATCTGAAAAGTTTATAACCATGTATGTGGTTCAATGATGAAATAATGTAATAAGTTATTGATTACAATATCTAGCACATTTCAAGTATTTTTACAAATATTTATGGCACAAAGATGCTGAATCAAGAAAAAAGAACATTTTACCAAATGTTAGCACACAAATTGATATGCAAACCTTCCTCTGTTCTTATCCAGGTCACACACTCCATCTAACTGGGCGAGTTGTGCTGGTCAGTGTTGACTAAGAGCTACGTTAACTGCTCAATTCCACATTTGGATTTCAGGAAGGATTGTAGAGATTGCATTGGATTTTGAGAATGAATATGCACTTATTAGATTGGAGAAGGGGAGAAGGCTTTTCAAGGAAAGAGAGAAGTGTTTGAAAAACATCGATTCGAGTCTAAATTACAAGGCAGTAAGAAAGTGAGCTCAAGAGAAAACCAGGACTTAGAGAGCTCAAGATAGAACTGAGCCATGTCCTAAAAATCCTGCGAGTCATAATAAGATTGGGCCTTATCCTGTAAACATCTAGTCAATAAACTTGGACAGTTTAAATGGTATTAAATGGGTAGGTAGTTTGCTCTTTTGAACATTTTAAAGAGATCATCTTGCAGTCACCAGGTGAATTAACCCAATTAAATTGTCAACATTTATTGACTATTGACTATGAATCAAGGAGTTAACTTCCCTCGAAGTCTATGTTGATGATGTGAACATGAACCGAGTTTGTGCAGGGAACATGAAAACTGTTTATGCTGGCAGTAGGAATAAAATTCTATATAACTCTTACATCTTATTAGTCAACTAGATTTGGCAAGTGAGTGGGGATGCTTCTGTTATGGCATCTAGAGTTTCTAGAGAGAGAACAGAATGGTTCTAGTCACTGAGACAGGTGACCCAAAGGGATAATAACCAAAATAGAGGTGGAAATTAGAAATTTAGTTTGGGATTATGGAGTCTACAATGTCTTAGTGACCTTCAGGTAATGATTTCCTTTAGATTTTCATCTAGATCTCCTCTTTAAACAAGGTCCTTTTACTGGTCCAGGGATTGGTGGTTAAAAAAAACACTACTCTAGGGAGTTTAATATATACATATATACATATATATATATGTTGTTCATGTTTTTAAGCTAGAGATTTATATTTGGGAGTTATTGGTGTGCATCAGGATAAAGAGAAGAATTTTGGGGAGTGTTAGTCCAGAGGGCAGGACATATCAGTTCTCACAGTGGTATTCCAGGTTGACTAAACTTCTCCACTCTTTCTATCCTAGTTTCATAGTTTTTAATTTTATATGGAAACATTAATAAGGCAAATTTTAAATGATTTACACATTACCTTGAACTTTTTAAAGGTCTAGTGATTTAAACAAGACTTTCACAATAATTTAGATATATCAAGAACTATGATTGCAACTTAAAAGTAATATTGAAAGCCATGAAGTTGGCATTAAGATATTCCTCTCTTGGGGCCCGGGAGATAGCATGGAGGTAAAGGTGTTTGCCTTTCATGCAAAAGGTCATCGGTTCGAATCCCGGTGCCCCATATGGTCCCCCGTGCCTGCCAGGAGCAATTTCTGAGCATGGAGCCAGAAGTAACCCCTGAGCACTGCCGGGTGTGACCCAAAAACCAAAGAAAAAAAAAACATATTCCTCTCTTGTGTTAGAACTGAAGACATATTTTGCAATTCTGTTTGATGGAAAAAACTTTTAAATTCTCTTTGATTTCAATAGTTATCCTGGTATGGTGATATTATATGTCAGAACTTTCTGATCTTGAGAGCACAGGTTGGAATATGAACTGTGTACGTAATATAAGTCTATCATTTTATTATATTGCTTTAGGTTCTCCCCCATATTTTTGAAAATTCAACATATTTGTAAACTTTATATTTGTACATATTTTACTTTTTTTTGATTCATGGTCATACCTAACAGTGCTCAGGACTTTCTTCTAGCTCTGTGTTTTTTATTTTTCCATAAGTGATAATATTATTTCCCTAACAAGATGCAGAGTTTAATGTACCTTCTATTGAACATGTATAAATCAGAGGTGACTTTGAGTCACTTCTGAGTCTAGGCTTTATGCAACTTATTTGTTGCTACATGAATGAATCTGGACAGTATCTTGCTGAATAAATTTGGCTAGAAGGAGAAGAACAGACAAAGGATGATTTCCTTCATATGTGGTACATACAGAGTAAGAAAAAAACAGATTAGAAAAAAATAGTAAGAAAATAAAAGAGTAAGCAAAAGAAACTGAGAACCTATCTTTACTAGTAGTTATATCACTACTTTGGGGATGAAGGGGGGACTAAAAGGAGAAGGGATACCAGCACAGTGGTGGAGGGAAGTGGACACTGGTGAAGGGTGTGGTGCTGCAACGTTTTATGCATGAAACCTTATCGTTGTCAGAGTGGTAAATGGCAGTACCTAAAATGAAACTTAAAAAGTAAATGAAATAAAAGTTAAAACTAAAAATAAAAAAAAACTAAAGCAAAGTGTGCTTTGCTTAAACTTAAGGGTCCAGAGAGATGTTAGAAGTTTGCCTGGCTCACAGCCTACCAATATTTAATGCCCAGCACCACATGTAGTCACAAAGAATTCTTCTGTGACTTTCTAACAAGAAGCAATCCCTGCTTAAAGAGCCAGGAGAAAGCCTTAAGCAAAGCCCCAATGAGAGGTCGAGTTGGAAGAAAGGATGGAGGTAGCAGGGTGAGAGGAGTGAAATAATGGAGGGAGGAAGGAAGATGGAGAAATAGAGTAAGGAAAGAAGAGGGAGAATGGAAGGGAAGAGTAGAGGGAGGGAAAAAGAGAGAGATGAAGGAAAGGAGGGAGGAAGGTAGGAAGGCAAAGAGGGATGGAGGAAGGGAGGGAGTGTGGAAGGGGAGGGGAGGAAGGACGACAGAAAAGGGAGGGGAAAAGGAGGAAGAGAGAGTGAGGGGATGGGGAGAAAGGAAAGAAGAGGGGATGGAAGGAAGAGGGATGAAAGAAAGGAAAGAAGAGGAGGAAAGGAAGGGGAAGGAAGGAGGAGGAAAGGAGGGAAAGAAGGAAGGAAGGAGGGAGGGAAGGAAGGAAGGAGGGAAGGAAGGAGCGATGGAAGGAAGGAAGAAGGAGGGAGGGAAGGAAGGAGGGAAGAAAAGAAAAAGGGAAGGAGGGAAGGAAGGAAGGAAACAAGGAAGGAAGGAGGGAGGGAAGGAAGGTAGGAAATTTGCTGCAGTTGGGAGCATTTCTTTTGAACCTTATTAATTGTGATGGGGCCCAAGTAGGCAGAGAGGAAACTAAATATTTCATTGATAACCACTGAACTCTCACCAAGCGATTAATCCCAAAAGTCAACCGAACGAATTAGATTTTTGAAGCTCATAACAAGCCTTAGTGCCCAAACAGTTATAGAAGAAAGCTAATTTGTGACTACTCACAAATTCACAGAAAATAATGGTTAAAACTTTGGCTAGATTTTGTAGTGATTTTGCAGCAATACAAAATGAACGCTCATAGAATGCTTATTATAAAGATATATTTTGGAATCTCTAGTCTTTCATTAACCATCGACTATATTTCTTTATATCCTGCATAAGACATCATTCTGTGTGTCCTTCCCTTCTAACAAATTTCACTCCACCTGATGCTTTCCAGATCTATCCACTTAAAGTTTCAAGAACTGATGCTGGTGACTTAAGAATGATTCAAGCTTAAAAAAAAATCCATCAATTTTAAGAGAATAGAACCTTATAGAAACCATCACCTATAAGTGTATTCAAAGTTTATAAGATTGGAGATCGGACATAGAAGAATGACTTAAGTGATAAATGTAGAGGAAAAAAAAACAAAATTTTCTTTACATCTAAAACTTCAAACAAATATAATAAATAACAGATGAATCACTGAAATGTGATTAATGAAATGTTTAAAACTATAGTGAGAACTATTATACTGTATTTCTATGTAGGGCAAAATTAATTATTAAACAAGATTTTTAAAACTATATTGCTAAATTAAAAGCAAAGAACTGAATAGCTGATATAGGAATTTTTATACAATAGAAGACTTCCATAAAAGTGACAAAAACAGATGAATGAACCATAAAAAGATATTTGTAACTCAAATTGACAAAGGATTTTTCCAGATGGTTTTAGAATCTCTAAAACTAGATGAAAAAAATCTCAAGAAACTTATATAAAAGATAAATACGATAAAAAATTTTTTTCTAGATGAGATAACCTAATGTGTGATGCAATGCACAGCTTTGCCAATAGAGAAATAAGAATTAAATCAATCGAGATTACATTTTACAGTTATTAAATGTTAAATATTAAAGCATAGGGATATTAACCATTTAGGATGTGCAGAAGCTGAAATCTTTATTTGTTGCTGGTTAAGATGTAAATGGGTATAGTTTCTTTAGAGAACAATTTCAGAACATCTGGTAATGCTGAAAAAGTATTATAAATATTAAAGAAACCAAGGAAATATGAGGATGTTATGCAGAGTGGTTTAGACCAAGAGAAAGAAAGGAAGATAAATAATACTAGTGTTTTCCACAGTAAATAAAACAGGTTATATCTTTTATATTTGAAAACAGGTGCTACATAAATGAATTATCAAAACATTATGATAGGACCTGGAGAGATAGCACAGCAGTGGTGCATGCTTTGCCCTGCACTTAGCCAATCAAAGATAGATGGTGGTTCGAATCCAGGCATCCCATATGGTCCCTGTGCCTGCCAGGAGCGATTTCTTAGTGCAGAGCCAGGAGTAATCCTTGAGTGCCACCGGGTGTAACCCAAAAATCAAAACAAAGCAAAACAAAACAAAATTATGATGAACATTACCTAGTAAGGTGAGAGAGCTAAGGTCCAACAAAAGGTAGTTAAGAGATGGCACTCTTTTCTCTAACAAGGATTATTTATATCTTAGGGATAAAAAATGTCAGAATGGAGGCGATAAATGTCTTTTGGATTAGTCTTGCAATTAGATACCGAATTATATTGTGATTGGAGGGAAATATTTTATTTTAAGTAATTTGTGAAATATTTAAATATATTTGTGATACATAAAATATACTAAGTGAATTAAAATATTTTAAATAAAATTAAATGAAGATTGACATAAAATTACTATACTTCCAGTTATTTAAATTAATATAAATCTCTTAGTCTATTGATATTAATTAAATAATTGAATTAAAAATGATTACACTGAATATACTGTAGGCAGTAGCTCATAATGATTTTTTTAAAATTAATATGACTGAAAGGTGTATGGCATGTCATCTCACAAATAAAATAAAAACAAATGTAGCCATTAAACTAATTTAATTCTCTTATATGTAGAAATATAACCAAGCCACAAGTTTTGAAATCTTTTTGTTCAAGGATTTCCCTCTGCCAAGATGCTTGTTTCAGTGGACCTTTAAGAGATACATCATATATTAGTAATATGAAAACTTATGCTATGATCTAAAATAGTAAGTCCTAATTCACTAAGTAGTTAAGTATCAATTCTTTTGAAGTACCTTATGTTAGGCCAAATGGGGAATAAATAAGGAATAAGATATTGACATTATTTTCAGTGAGATTTTATTTCAAATCTCTGATTCGTCACATCTATGTGCTAGACAAAATTGATCAAAGAAAAACAGGTAAAATACCAAAAAATATTTTTTTCAAGAAAGGGAAAAAAAAACATTTTTTACTGCCAGAAAAGCAATAAGACTAACAAAATAACATTTGGGTGAGAAATATGGTTTTATTTCTTAAATAACAGAAATGAGTATCATACCTTAGGGAGGAATAGATAGAAGAAAATAAATGAAAAGAGGGGCCTGCTATGTAGTCAGAGAGGAGAACACACAAGTCTGGTGTCATTTAAAGGTTTCTGTTGGGGTGAAGGGGTCAATTCAGAAGTTAGAGGGCAGAGTTTTAGGAATATACTTACGATTATCTATCATTGCAAAAGGAGAATTTCTATTTTCCTTAAGGAAAGAAAAAAAAGATCCTTCCCCTATATGTTGTGGCCATAACTTAGCTTTTGGTATTAAGTGCAGGTTAAAAAAGAGTGGAGAATGTTTTGAATGCTTTTAAGCATAAACCATTATATTTTAGCAGTTAACAATATTAGTGGAGCAGGAAATCATAATGAAAATATGAACTTCTTAATCATGTTCTAAAAGACTACAGCTGGTTCATAATATTTTTAATTTAAGAAAATAGATAAACAAAATTAGTCATTTACCACTAAGTAAAAAGTACACAGTATCTAGACAGCCCTCTCCAGAATAAATGTCTTCAGCGTGTAACGAAGATATGAACTTTTATTTTAGATTGTTATCAATCTATTGTTTAAGAAATCATTGTATTAGCTCCAATATTATTTTGATAGATTACTATCGAATCCAAAGGTTTTTAAGTTAGTAAATGATAAAATATCTAACTCTAAATAAACAAAATCTCAAATGCAATATTTTTAATTATTCTAAGAGATAACAGTATCATTTTTAAATAAGTGAAGAGAACAAGATTAAATATATTTGTCTGATCTAAAGTCATAAAGTTACAAAGTTAAGAAGCAATTGGAGATGTCAGAGTGGTGGTGCAAGCAGTAAGGCTTCGAACAGACCAAGGTCTGATCCCCTGAGTCCCATACAGCCCCCCAAGCCATGAGCAATTTCTGAGCACAGAGCCAGGAGTAACCACTGAGCGTCAATGGGTGTGGTCCAAAAATACAAAAAAAAACAAAAGGCAATTGGAAATTTGAATTTGAATATGCTTCTGCCTCCAAATACAGCCTTTTCACTATATTATTATGAGTTTACTGTTTTCAGTCAAAAATGGTGACTTAGTTATAAAAAAAAATAAACCATCAAAGAAAATGTATATGTTTTTTGGACATTGTATTTAAGTTCCTTATTATTTGATGACCCTTCTTTGACACAATAGACATTTATTTAAAATATCATTGGTTTAGTTTAAAACTACTTCTACCTTATTGTGAATAAATTTAAATTTCAAGCCACTGCTTAAATATTAATACTGTATTAAAATTCATCTTTTAGAACTCATTTAGGTTTTGTCATCATAACAAAAGTGAAATATTTTTTATATATATTCTCAAAGTCTTACCCAATGTTCAATATAATGGAATACTATTTAGTAGTTTGAACTTAAATGAAAGAAAAACAAAGGGGGCCAGAGTGGTAATGCAGCCATAGGCCCTTGCTTTGCTTGCAGGCGATTCATGACTGATCTCGGTTCAATCCCCAGTGTCACATAGGGTTCCCCAAGCCAGGAGTGATTTCTGAGCTCATAGCCAGGAGTAACCCTGAGCATCACCGAGGGTGGCCCAAAACCCAAAACAAAACAAAACAAAAAAAAAAAACAAGCAAAAATAAGAAAGAAAAACAAAGAAGTTGAAGGAACAGATATTCTTTGCAATTCAGCAGTTTATGGAAATAATATGGAATTTTCATATCCCTGAATTTTGTTATTGGGCAATTTTTTTCCTCAGGGTTGAATAGAAAACGGAAAGAGCATCAAACCTTCCTTCACGTTCATGCTTAACCTTAAGAGAGGATCATGTTCTCATTATTCAAACTCCAAACTTCAGCCTCTTCCTTTCTCATGTTCAATCCCATATTCTTCCATCACAGGAAACCATTTTATCTCTACTTCCCTAGGGACCGTGTCAGATCACATCACCATTTCTCACCTGAATCATACAGTCTCCTTCAAATGGACCGATTCTGCCTTGTTCTCTGATTTAAAAGTGAGCCTGAAGATGCCACTTGTGGCACCCACAAAATTGCAAGGAAAAACCGAATCCTCTCAAAACTCTCTGTACCCCTCATGTCAGTTGACCTGCCTTCACTGCTCAGAAATCTGCACACTTTTACAGGAGATGGCATGTCAGGGCTAATGCATTGTTCATTGTGTCCGGATCATTCTTTGAATATCAACTTGACTTCTTTGCTTTGTTTGCTTCAGATTTTTGCCCACACACCAGCTTCCTACAAGGTTTTTCTGATCACAAAACCCTGATCTCTTTCTTATTCAAATGTAAATTCATAAAGACAAAAGTGTGACAGTTGGAGTCACCATAGCTGCCCCAGTACAATAGTTTGCGCTTGGTATTGTTCAATGAATAAATGAATGGCTAAGGAAGTGAATTTTTTTTTTTATTTTTAGGTCATTTTCCTTCATAGATACTAACTGTGGCATAGGTGGTTTGATCTCCATCTGAGAGCGAGGATAAAATGATGAATTTGACAGTCATGAAGTTATATACTGATTAGAATTGACTAGACTATGACTCAAGCCTTAAGTTTCTTGTTAGGTGAAATGAGATATTCTGTATCACTCTCATAAAATTGCAGAAAAGCTTCAAAATAATTAGGGAGGTACCATTTATATAATCAATTAAAAATAATCTAAAGAATGCTATAAGAAATGAGGGTGATGATCAAAAAGACAGTTCTTATATATCTGAATTCACATTATGAGTCATATTATGTTGAGAAACTAACAGAGTAAAACAAAACAAAACAAAAATGTGTCTAAACATAAAATTGTGTTTGATGTCTCGTCTCTTTAGTC
>PVKC010036507.1:0-13207 GCA_004027635.1 Crocidura indochinensis
TGGCTGTCCTGCCTCCATCGTCAACCAGCTGATGGAACACGCCCATGAGCGGAGCTGGCCCGAGGGTCTGGCCACTTCAGAAGCAAGACAGATGAACCGCTGCTTCTATGAGAATTACGTGGCCAAGCGCATCCCTGGCAAGCAGGCTGTTGTCGTGATGGCCTGTGAGAACCAGCATATGGGTGACGACATTGTGCAGGTGCCTGGACTGGTCATGATCTTTGCAAACGGCGTGGAAGAAATATAAGTGATGCCAATAGGAAGTCAGGAAAAGAGGGAAGTCAGAAAACCCATCCTCCAGCAGCTGTACCCTGTCTCCTGAAGACTCTCCTGACCACTGAGGCTACCACTTAACCAATCATCTCCCTGACTTTCTGGCATTAAAGGCCTGGGGCACTTTGCTCTGCCTTTCAAGCGGGGGAACCTAGATTACTTCCTTTTGCCTAATTCCCCCTGAGATATAATATTATAAATTTTCGGTCTGGTTGGCATGTGCCCTCTTCTATTTTTCCTGCCTGGCTCCCTGGTTCCACAGGTTTTCAGAAAGCACAAATACTCGTGTTCAAGAGGATCACAGTAGAATAAGGAACCACTTTGCTCACTGCTCCTAAATCAGGGATTGGAGCAAGGAGGTCTGTTGTTCCTGAATGGCATTTATAGAAGAGTTTTGGAGACCAGAGAGCCCAAAGAGAAATGGAAAGGGAGCCCCAGCATCCTAGCAATAGGGGGACCAGATTCTGGGGAGCTTGGACGTCTGTGCCAAGCATGCCCTCTTCAGCCAGCTGTATGTAGGTGCTGGGGAAGTCGGGGTGGGAACAGCGCAGACCTAGCCGAATGACCTCTGGCGTCCTTGGAGCCAGGAAGCTCAATTAAGGCTTCCCTACCCTTTGCACTAGTCTCAAACTCAATTTACCCGGGGCCACTGGAGGCAAAGTCTGGGTGATCCTTGAGTGCAAAGTCAGCAGTAAGCCTTGAACATGGGGAGGGGGAGGATGTTACCCAAACAACTAAAACAAAACAAAACAAAACAAAAAGGAATCCTCTAGGGCAGGGCCACAAAATGTTGTATGGAGGGCCGTGAGTTTGAGACTCCTGCTAGTGTCTCTGCAGGTTGCTGATTGTGTCACGTGTGCTGTTCCATAGTGTTGACTGCACTAATAAACCTTTTACTCAATTGTCCCTTTATGTGGACAATTTCAGCACAAAATTTATGGCAATTAGAAACAATATTTTTTCTCTGTGTCTTCAAATTGTCCTTGCAGCTTTAGCTTCTATGAATCAAAAGGGTTTGGTCAGGATGCAGATTTTGGGCTATTGAAATTGAGAATTGCATCTTTGTAGACTTAGCTCTCTCCTTAATTTCGATCTTTAAAACATAGTCTCTCCCCTTGCAGATATTATTTCTCATTAGTCACTTATTTTACATCTGAGACTAGCTTGTAAGAAACTTCCTGAGATATTTAAATTAAACTCCTCGAGAGGACTCAAAAAAGTTCTCCAAAGCATCCAGACTCCAAAATCTAGTCCACAGCACTTCATTTACATAGATTAAATAGTACAGTTACATAGAATAAATAGCAATTAATAATCAATAAAATCCTAGCTTGATCCCTAGGAGAGCACTAGTATTGACAAAATGATCTCTATTTGCTCTCACAAAATAGCTTCTCTTTAAATCCACTGCCAATATACTCAAAGATATACTCAATATACTCAAAGATAAATGTTCCAATATACCCAAGAATAAATTTTGCCTACTGAGTTTTGGAGTACAGTGTAGGTGAAAAAAGGAAAAGATGATGAGGCATACAGTTATTTGAGCTTTCTGAAAATTAGTCACTTAGCTTAATTTTTGTAAGGGATTTCAAAATTTTAATAGCTCATTAGACTCTGCACAAAATGATTTTTTTGATTTCCTTCTTAGTAATTCCATTTGCCTTTTCTTTAAGATTTCTTGGAGCAAGCAACATGAAATAAGTTTGTTATGTTGCCAGTAAGCTGGCAAGCTGCGATTGGAAGAGTAACTGGGAACATTGGTAGAAGGGAGGTCTCAGAGGTAGTAGGATTGGCATTGCAACATTTATGCCTAAAACTGTACTGTAAATAACTTTGCAAATCACAATGTTTTAATAAAAAATCAAAAAATAAAGTCGAAGGATCAGTGCCATGTCGCAAGGATCTCAGTCTCCAATGAGTCTAGAAATGTCAATGAAAGCTTATTTTGAGCTGTACACTTCTGAGTACTGACGAAGTGATGCTAATCTTTAAGATTGGAGGACTGATACTGATCTGATAAAGATCCCAGTTTATATCCACTTCTCATCTTCTTTACTGATAATGTATAAATAATTCAACTGGAAGAGGTTGTTGAAATATTTAAGGATATATATATATATATATATATATATATATATATATATATATATATAAAGTGAACAATTTGATCTAAGAGCAGGTTGCCCTACCTCATCACCTAATGGTAAGATGAAATCTGAAAACATTCTGTCTTTATATCTGTGCGAAAACGAAGATCACTAAATATAGAAGACTAACTTTGACAACCACCAGTGAGCAGAACTTTTCCTGGGACCAAAAAGAAAGACTCTAAACTAGGTTTTGGCTTAGAATTTATGCAAAAACCAAGATCTCTAATTCCAGAGGTTTGATTTTGGCAACTGTGACTGAGAAGAACTTTTGGAACGATAAGGAAGACTATCCTATGCTCCATCCTAGGATAATGTGTAAATTAATTAGTGATCAGGGTTGAAAAATTTCTCAGACATCAGGACTATGTTTCTTTTGTCTATGAAAACAATGATAATTGGGGTAGGTAAAACTTTTTCAAAATAACTACCCGTAGAGTGTCCTATGATTCCTATAAAAAAAAAAAGAAACATACATACAAACCTCCTCCAAATATCAATTTGAACCACTAATTTCTTACATCCTTTTTAAACAAAGAAATTGTCAAAAGAAGAAAATGTTCTACCTCCTACACTTTTTTCTAGAAGAATTTGAATTGGCAATGAATTATTTCATGTGGGAGGAGAGAAGGACTAAAGACAATGGAATCTGAAAGACTTCATCAAGTAGTTCAATTTATCCTTAGAGAGAAAAGAGAGACCTTAGTGAGAGACAGAGACGAGTCTAGGATTAGACAGGTAATTAGAAGCCAAGTTGTGATTAATATCATAGCTATCTGCTTCTAGTGTGTCTTGGTTTCACTGATGCAATATTATTTATGCAAAAGTGAAGAGAAATACACAATTAGCGTTTTAAGAATCAGTATGTATGCTGTCTATATAGCTAGTTTAGTTTTCTTTTTGTTTCTTTTCCTCTTTCTTTATTCCCTCTCCTCTTCCCTCTCCACCTCTTGCCTCCCCTCCCCACTCCTTCTCTTTCTTCTGCTCCCTTCCCCTCCTCTCTCCTCACCACTTTAATTTTACCAGTACTATGGCACCCTATCCCTTTCCCCTCCCTCCCTCTTTGTTTCCCTCCCTGTCTCTCTCCTCCCCTCTTCTCCCTACCTCCATCTTCTCCCCTTCCCTTCTCTCTACTGTGCTTTTGAAAAACTGAATTTTCATTTCTAAATATCATACTTCAAAACCATATAACTTGATATAGAATAATCCAGAATTTGCAAACAGAACTTCTTGAAAAGAAAAATGAAGGTGTGTAATTGTCATGGTGACTGCAATTTCTTACTGCCCAGAGAAGATGCTTACAAACACAGTCAAAAAGAATTAACTTTTTTTGTGTGTGGATGTATCACTGACTGCACAAGGTGATTTTACTGTACATTATTCTTTTATTATAAGTGCTCTGTTGCCATCTGCTCCACTTCATTCCCTAATTATAGATGCAAAAAGCATTTCATAACTCCCACCTATAAAAAAAGATCTGAAGTATTTCATGGTAAGATTGCTTGTAGCTCCTCTTTCTTCTCTTGACCTGTGGATTTTCTTTTCAACTGTATATTTGGAAAAAAAAAAAAACAAGAAAATGTGATGCTCTGATATTTTTAGAAAAACTGAGGTTGTTCCAAGCATTAATCATTCATTCTTTTATTTTGCACACTTTAATTTTGCTAGTGCTGTGGCACCCTTGATTTCATAAACATGCTCAGTTTTATATAACTTTCTTCTTGCTTATCAAGAATGCATTTTTATTCCTATTATATAAAACATCTGTCATGAATATTAAATTAGAGACCAGAGTGATAGTACTGTAAGTAGTGTGCTTGCCTTATAAGCAGCCATCCCTGGTTCAATCCCTGGCATCATTATAGTCCATTGAGTTTCCCATGGAGTGAATGCGTAGTGTAGAGCAAGATATAAGCCCAAATATCACTGAGTACCGCCCCAAAACAGGCAGGCAAAAACATTAAAATATGTTCTTCATGGGCTAATCAAGAATTCAGAGGGTAGAGTTATTATTACCTTGCACACAGTCGACTGGGATTCAATCCACGGTATTTCATATGGTCCCCAAGAACTGTCAGGATTAATTCTTTTTTTTTTTTTTTTTTTGGTTTTTGGGTCACACCCGGCAGTGCTCAGGAGTTACTCCTGGCTCCATGCTCAGAAATTGCTCCTGGCAGGCACGGGGGACCATATGGGGCACCGGGATTCGAACCGATGACCTTTTGCATAAAAGGCAAACACCCTACCTCCATGCTATCTCCCGGGCCCCAGGATTAATTCTTGATTGCAGACCCAGAAGTAACTGGTGAGCATAGCTGGGTGCAGTCCAAAGACAGACAAAATTCAAACAAAAATAATGTTATTTTTATTTCAATGGGAGTTTTAGCTTTTAAAGGTAATCCTTAAGGCAAAACTCTTGATTAGTGGTTGGACTAGTAATTGAAATTGTATTTTCTTTAGCTCCATATCTACACATGTATGCACACATATGTAATATAGATTCCTACAGTTTACCATAGACAGTCATCATGAATCACTTGAAAATGTTTCAACACTTGCCCCGATAGCAGAATTTTGCTGAAGTTGGGTTACATACCTCACAAGAACTCTTAACAACTCATGTTTAATTTTATGTTGGTAGCTGGAAGGAGAAAATGGAAACACAAACTTAAGACACAGCCCATCACAGCTCAGTTTACTTCTCATAAAAAAGTGTTAATTATTTATCAGAAAGTAATTTCAATTGAGATATAAGTATCAATTTACAGAAAAAATAACCGTCGGAGCTCAATGTCACCTGCATATCTTCACTTGAATAATGTGCAATAAACATTATTATTGAATGAGGAAAACAAGTTATATAACTGAACTTTCTCTTAAGTTTCTCTTACAATGTCCTAGAATTTGTATAATTATGTAGAACTACACTCTTTTTCGGTTTTTGTTTGTTTGTTTGTTTTGTTTTGTTTTTGGATCACACCCGGCAGTGCTCAGGGGTTACTCCTGGCTCCATGCTCAGAAATTGCTCCTGGCTGGCACGGGGGACCATATGGGGCACCGGGATTCGAACCGATGACCTTTTGCATGAAAGGCAAATGCCTTACGTCCATGCTATCTCCCAGGTTTAGAACTACAACTTTTAATCAAGGAACATTTTCAGAAATTTTTAAACTTTGAGCCACCCTTAGCAGCAGTGCCTAGAGGTTGCACCTGATTTTCTGTTCGGGGTTCACATCATATATAAGTAGCCCTGATTTGAACTATTGTTGTGGTCACCATTACATATGAGACAAGTGTCTTTTTTTTTTTTGGTTTTTGGGCCACACCCGGCAGTGCTCAGGGGTAACTCCTGGCTCCATGCTCAGAAATTGCTCCTGGCAGGCACGGCGGACCATATGGGGCACCGGGATTCAAACCGATGGCCTTTTGCATGAAAGACAAACGCCTTACCTCCATGCTATCTCCCGGGCCCCAAGAGACAAGTGTCTTAACCTCTGAAATAATATTACTGACAAGCTTTCAGAATTTGGTGGATAAGATCATGCCTAGTGGTTCTCAGAGCTTAATTGTGACTGTTGTCAGGAATTGCTCCAGGAGTAAGCCTGGACACTGCCATGTGTGACTCCAAAACAAACAAAAAGAAGTTTAAGTATTGAAAATGTGAGAAAAATTAGGTGTTCAAATGTCCAGCAAAGTTCACTATGATACACTGTAGTCCCAAAGCTAGAGGATCTAAGAAAATAACTATTTCTTGAAATTAAAATTCATGCCAACCATATATTGAAGAATTGGAGGGAATATTTTCTGGAAGCCAGAATTGGAGCATTTCTGAAGAATTAAGCATGCGGCTTTTTTCAAAGTCTGCTAAAAGGGAAACAATTTAGAAATTCTCCTTCTTTCTCTCACTTTCTTGGACTTCACAAAAGCACAGATTCTAGCTGTTCACAACATTGCAGTTCAAATCCAAGAAAAAAGTCATTACAGAGAGCACGTCGAAACAGAACTGACGAAGGTTTGAAACATCAACTATGGTACCAAAAATAAGCACCGACTCCTGGGAGAAAATGAAATGTAAGCTTTTTACCCAACATCTAGTGCAAATCTCAAATCACAAAATAATAGAGCACAACGCTAACATTCAGCACATGTTGCACTGATTAGAGATTCAATTAAGCTCCCTATATAGCAGAGACAGCTGCATCAGATGGTATGTATGCTTCTTAATGGACATTGAATTTATATATGTGCTGACTTTCAAAAATTTATTTGCAGTGACCTCCAAAGTACTTAGTCAAAGCTGATAGGAATATTTAGTATAAATGTATAATTGCCAGATAAAGCAGTGTGGTGTTTTTTCACCCCTCATTGGATGGATATACCTATAGAAAGTCCATAAATGGCAATTTTTCCAGTTAGCAGAGTACAGCACTGAGAGTCAGGAGTTTGACTAGTTTTAATTAGAATAAAGGCTATAAATATAATCTAATGTGGAGGAATATAGTATGAGTCTAATAATGGGTGTGGGATTTAGTATCTGGTTTGTCAGATCTTGGCAAAGTACTTAAAGCTTACTTTTGTTGGTATTCTCATCCTCTAACTAGTAACATTGCATGTTAATTCCTTTTAATGTTACATACAATGCATAGAATATGTAATATTTAATAGATGTCACTTTTCAATTTAGTGTGCTATCTCCATGGATATGATGAAAAAAATCTGAATCCCAGTAAGATTTAATACATCATTAGAATTCTCATAGAAAATTAGAGATAACAATGATATTTAAACCCATAATCTTGTGTCCATTCCATGTAACCTTGTTCAAAGTGTTGAAGGAATTGCTTGAATTTGTTCAATTTAACTAATATTATCAAACATTGATGGTGGTTGGAAACCTCTATTAAATTTAGAGATGAATGATAAACTAATTCTCATAGAGAATTTATGATCTAAAGAACATATTTTTTACCTTCTCAACTTTTTATCACTTCTTAATTATGTGTTTAAAAATGATATTATATCTCTTTGATGGTGAAATAGGAAAAATTCCATTACGATGAAGTAAAAGAAAAGATTCCAGAAAGTTAAGGTATACAAATGACATAAAGGTAAGAAAATTAAACAACTCCAAGAAGATGGAAAAAAAATAAATGAGATACAAAGTAGGGTGGGGTAGGGAGGAGGGAGATCTGGGACATTGGTGGTGGGAATGTTGCACCGGTGAAGGAGGGTGTTGTTACATGACTGAAACCCAACAACAATCATATTTGTAATCAAGGTGTTTAAATAATTATATTAATAAAATAAAAAAAGTTGAAGAATTCTTTTTATTTTACTTAAACTATGACAAATATTAGAGAATAACATGAGGATGTGATTGGTATTGCTCCAATCAGACAATGCTCCTAAAAGAATGATAAAAATGGAACCCAAGAGATAGTACAGGGATTAAAGTAATGACCTTGCATGTGACTCATGTCAGTTCAATTCTAGACATTAGATGAGTCTTGCGCACACCCAGGAGTGGTCTCTGAGCACAGAGCTAGGAGTAAGCTCTGAATATAGCTGGGTGTGGTCCTAAAACAATAAGCACAAAACACACTATATCTGTATCTGCAATCTATTTATGAATATTAATCTAATGGGTTTAGGGACAAATATGTAAACAGATTGCCCTCAACTTATCAATAGATTCCTAACATAAAGATTATATAAAAGTGGTTTAGCACTTACAATATGCCTTTGTTTTAATCCACCTGCAGGTAGATAGTTGAATTTCTAAAATTGACATTCATACATTTTTTTAAACGAGTATATACATACATTAATGATTACATGATTAAAAGTTAAATTGTTTTGTTTTGTTGTTTTCATTCCACACTTTAGGAAAATGTTAACTCTACAGAGCAAAATGATCAGTTGTGGGACTTTGAGGACTTGGGTAATAAACTAGATATCTTAGTACTCTACTTCACAATTTTATTGGCCTTTTTTATAAGTCATCTGTAACATTACAGATGCCTTAATTAACAGACTTTGGAATAAATTATAAATTTATAATCAAGTTAATAGCATTGAAAATACACATTCCAAAGCATACTTTTGGTTGTCATTAAGCTGAGAAAAAATATCCCGATCAAGTTGCATGTGTGCATATGGCAAAATACTGTGGTGCCCAGCAACTGTCGCAACATGTCAACAGAATCCCAATATCTTACTAATATTTTTTAAACTATTTTCTCTCTTTGCTTTTCCCTTTTCTTTTTCCTTTCTTTTTTCTATTTTTTCTTTTTTAAAATTTTGTTTGGTCTTCACTCCTATCTCCTTTTCACTCAAGTATTTATTGTTCTTTTTGTTCTTTAACAACTTACCCAGGCCTTATTAAAATAAAAATGGAGGTCTTGTAGATACCTATTTATACTTGAGAATTGATTGAGTGACTTCATTTGCGTTTCATATTTGCATACTAGGCAGAAAATATTGTAAAACCACATTCATTTAAAGTGTTGGGTGAGACTTACCAACTTAGTAAAAAGAGTTTAGGTAAAGTATAGGAAAAATCTATGTTATTTATTCTCTATTGTTGGCTGACATGCTCTTCAGAAGTCTGTACTTTTGCCTGTGATACAGCTTGCACATTAAAAGAAAAAAAGAAAAGTGTCCTTCCAAATCTAAATTTCTGGATTTAACTGTATAGTACAAAATAAGTAAAAATAGTTCTCTCAATTCCAGGAAGAAAAGTTGAAAATGTAAATTTTGCTTGATGCTGTGCTTCGGCTCTGAATTACATAAGAAAATTTATATCGTTCATATTTTTTTTGAAATGGCAACAGAAATTTTCTCTGGCTCTTAGTAAACATTTATGGGGAAAGACAAGACTTATGAAACTAAATGGCATGACATCACTGCTCTCTTCCCAGAATATAGGGAGAAATTTCAAGAGTCAGGATATGATTCACCTTTTTTCACTTCTGCAACAATGGGTCCCTATTACAAGGAAATAGCCACTACCTATCAGCTTTTGTCCCTGAATTTTTCTGATAAGCAAAACTTGCTTGCCTTTCTCTTCAGATACATATACAATGAGATATCTTTGTATCATTAAACAATAAACAAACAAAAAGAAACAAATCAATATGAGATATTAATTATTAAGCCTGATTTTTTTTTCCGAGTTTGAAACTTGTGTTCCTCTACCAGTTATGGTATATAGACAGTAAAGGAAATAAAAGAAAGAAAGTAAAGGGAATAAGACTAAGTACTTTATTTAATCTTTCATTTTTTCCCTGTGGATATTTTGACTAATTGGTATATTTAATATTTTGCCTCTCAATTATTTGACTGTTCTTAAACTTTGCGTATGCTCTTTCAGTGTATGTAAAGGAAAATTCCTTCTTCTTTTTTTTTTAAATTATTCTGCCCTCATAGAATCTTAGGTTTATAAGAACCTCATAGGAAACTTTTTTTTTTACAAGTTATTTCAGTTGCAGAATCTACTACATGTCTTTCAAAAGAAATATGATATTTGCCGGAACATTCATTGTAATAGAGAATTCACCTCTTTAGGTGGCTGTTGATTTATAGATAGCATTGACTCTAACAGGGTAATTCTTCTTTCTTTAAAGTGAATACTCAGGGGCCGAAGTGGTGGTGCAGCGATAGGGCGTTTGCCTTGAACGCGGCTGACCCTAGGACAGACCACAGTTGGATTTCTGGCATCCCATATGGTCCCCCAAGCCAGGAGCGATTTCTCGGCGCATAGTCAGGAGTAACCCCTGAATGTCACAGAGTATGGCCCAAAAACTAAAAAAAAAATAAAATAAAATAAAGTGAATATTCAACTGAATTTTCTACCCAATAAAATTCTTAGCCTTATCTTTTGAGGTCACATTTTAATCTTAGATTTGAAGGCTCTAAGCATATGTAAATGTAGCAAGTCAATGCTTTGCAATTACAGTTCTTAAAATATTCTCACAAAGAAAGAATTTGGATAGAAGATTATAATTATGGCAATATTAAATGATTTCTAGATGGCCACAACATTATTATTTTTATTACCATTAATGCAGATTGTCTGAATATTACTAGGAAGTAAGAGAAACCCTTATCATATATTAAATGGGTTGATGAGTCTGGTGATTAATAACAAAACCCAAAATGTAGTTGGAAAGTTTTGTATTTTGACAGATGAGAGGTCTAATTTCACATGTTCTCAAGCTTCATTTACTCCCTAAGTTTCAAATTTTCTGAAATAATAGTATTGATGCAATCTAATGGAAAGAGAATAAAAGAAAAACTGGTAAATAACTATAGCGAAATTCAGAGATAAACAAGGAAATACATAGAAGATGAGAATTTCTAAATACAAAGGAACATATTCCAGCTAAGAAAGAAACTATACCTCATATTTTACCACCTCAAAGGTATAGCTCCATTGTTCTGTATTTTTGTCATACATAAAAATTTAAAAACTCAAAGGAATGAAACTGAGATTAGAAAAAGCAGAGGCAAAAGGTTTAGGGATTTGTGAAAGTTTAGATTTAGGAATCTTTATCATGTAGGGTAGAGTTATAGAGATAAAGCAGAAAGAAGGGTACTTGCCTTGCACACACCCAGTCCTGATTCGATTCCTATAGTCCCATTTGATCCCCTAAGCCTTCCAGAAGTGATTCCAGAGCTTGAAGCCAGTAATACTCTCTGAGCACTTCTGGGTGTGCCCCCAACTCACACATCAAAAGCTACCTGTGTGGTGTGTTAAATTGATTTTGAAATGATGTGTAAGCTAAACAAATGAGAAAGCAAAAGATAATTACTGATGGTTTCTCCCATATTTGTTCCATGCAAAAATTTAAGCAAGCAAACACATTTAGCAAAACTTAGCTTTGATAATCTAAATTAAAATCAAAAGATGATGGTTATGAATGGACAGAAAACCAGTTGAAAGCTAAGCAAAGAAGTGGTCAATCTAATAATGGGAATGGTGTTAGAAATTCACTAATAGATATAGTAAGACATTGTAATACATATTGATGTAAGAAACTAAACTCAAGAAAATGCATAATCACTATAAACTAGTGAATAAAAATTGTAATCAAATTAAAAGAAAACCCTCTATCAAGAGATAGAGACAGGAATTCATAAATGAAAAGCAAATAAAATACATAAATATTCAAAACAAACTTATCAATTATAATAAAATACTACAAGTGTAGGATTGGTGGGCTATTTTAAGCACATTAAGTATAGTATACTGTGATAAGATACAAGGGTATCTTATCAAGGGTACACATGTACTGACTTTCAAGAAAGCTGGAAAGTTTTAGGAGACGTTTGTTTACATTGATGTAGTGAGAAATTCATATTTTATCAAAGCTGTTGAAGAAGTTTAAATTGCATCAAAAATAATTTGTGGAGAAAAGTTAACCTCAACTGGATTAAAGATATAAGTGTTAGATCTTCAGTGGTATTGTAAGGGCATGCTAACAAAAGGGCATAGGCCTGGCATAATACCCATCCATTTTATGTCTCACCATGGCAAAATATTTATCTATCTGCTCTCCCACATCCGTATGCTCAGGAAGAGCAAGAACCTTGTCAAGCATTGTACCATTTGAATTATTATATTGCTTTTGCTATTTGAATTATATATCTCTTGTTATCTGCTTCCTGGGGCTATATAATCTCTGAATCTCTTAGATTCAGGGTCCTTAACTGAAAGTCTGTTCCTAGGTAGAAGTCTTGGACCTTAGCTACCTAAGCAAATAAAACCCCGCTTTGTAACTTGCATTGCCATGTGGTCTCTTTGTCTGGGCTGTTAGAATGAACCCAACAGTATCTTGAGTGTTTGATTCCACACAATCTTTGACAAGGAAAACAAACCAAAAAATGGGATTAAATCAAACGCAGGGGATCGAACCTGGGTCAGCCATATGCAAAGCAAACACCCTATCTGTTGTGCTATCACTCTAGCCCCTATTTTGTCTTCTTTTTTTTTTTTCTTTTCTTTTTTTTTTTTTAATATGGAACGCTTCACGAATTTGCGTGTCATCCTTGCGCAGGGGCCATGCTAATCTTCTCTGTATCGTTCCAATTTTAGTATATATGCTGCCGAAGCGAGCACCTATTTTGTCTTCTTAAAAGCAAAATAAGAGTTTGTACTTAGATTGTGATTTGAAAATATAAAATATAAATAAGTAGTATCATTCAAAAACTGCCTTGGGACTAAAAAGGTAATAAGAAATTTGTTTCCCCAAGAGCTTCACAATGTTATCTCTGAAAGAGTTCACACTAATTCTTATCAGATCTAAATAATATAAATTATAATCATATCGGAGTTGGAGAGATAGCATGGAGATAGGGAGTTTGCCTCTCATGAAGAAGGACAGTGGTTCTAATTTCGGCATCCCATATGGTCCCCTGACCCTGCCAGGAGTGAACCAGGAGTAAACCCTGAGCACTGCTGAGTGTGACCCAAAAACAAATAAAATAAAATAAAATAAATTATAATCATTTCTTTGTTGATCTCTCAGAGTCTAGCTTTTAATCAAGTATTTCTTCTCCCATATACTCGGGGAGGGGGGAATGTAAGGCTTTGTAAACTTTTATGTTACTTCAAGAATTTAATATTTAGCTCATATTTGAGCATACAATTCCTAAACTTCCTCTCCATTATACTCATTTTTGTGTGCTTATCTATTCCTTTTCAAAGTCTAGAACACATCCCCACTGTTTATGCACTGATTAAATAATTCTATGATATTAATATTAAATAATCCCAGAAAGAC
>PVKC010036508.1:0-13204 GCA_004027635.1 Crocidura indochinensis
TCCAACTAATAAATCCAACCAATAACAGGTAGCATTCAGGTAATTTTCAGTGCTGATAATATTATGATACGGGATGATGATGTTCAAACTTTTTCTCCTCTAAAAAAAAAAGAGTGAGGCACATTATAGTTTCTGGCAGGCTGAATGTAAGCATTATACTTAAAGGATCACTGCATGGTTGGTTACATTTATCTCTTATTCAATATTTCTAACATAAGGCATTCTTTAAAGGGAAAGCTCTGATCAAAGGCCTGGAAGGTAATAATATGGCCCCATTCAACTGCTCTCCTAGTAAAAAGTCAAGCCATCAGAAAACAAGTGTAAAAAAGTGTTGCAAACAAAGAGTGAGGGGAAATGAAATAAAGTTCTTGAATACTGGAGGAGGGAGTGATTTTCTTCCTTTGTCTTGAAGAGTTGGACAGCTCTACAACTTCGCGATCTGTCTAGATGAGAAACATTGCAGAAATGCAAGATTGACACAATTCATAATGAATATTTCTCACTGAAAAGGCACTGAAGGACAAACCTCTTCGAGTAATGAAGGTTTTGATCTCCATACTGGTAAAATAGGCTTTTGCCACTATTCATTTGCTTTCTGGTTTCCAAGGGGATTGGGTTTTTGAATAAGGGAGCAGTTTAGAATCAATTTACGAGGTGCACATGAGGACACAGCAAGGTGGGTACTGCTCAAGATGATTATTGTACAAAAAGAAACCGCAAAAGCAATTTTCCACTTAGCTTTCTCTGCAATCGAGAATCAATGGCTCCGGGAACATTTGAAGAGTTAAAATAGGGTAAGTGGATTATGTAGAAAAGATTTTGAAAACTATTCATTAGCAAGCCCCAGAAATCTGGACACATCGCTGTCTGACTGCCGCTTTAGGTTCTCTGGGCTTTGTTTGCACACATTTTTTCTTATTTCTACATTCTAAGCCATTCATTCTTTATGTTCAAACTCTATGTACCCTTCCCACCAATTAGTTTTTGAAAATATGTATCTGGAATTTATTGTCAATAGTAGGGATTTTAAGAAAGAAAACCATGTTGTTCCTTTAAAGTTTCTGAGTGACCTTTTCTTAGACTTTATTTGTTCTTTTTCTAACTTCTCCTTGTTCCCTTCCTTTGCCTCCCCTACCAACTCGCCAGAGCTCTTTGGGTTTTCTCTTTTTTCTTAAAAATATAAGTTCATCATCACATGAAAAACATCATACACTACAAAATGATGTAACAATCTTATTTTTAAAAAAGCAATTCTATTTTTTAGTAAAGGAGTAGACAAGACTGTAGTGTTCACCAGTACTTGGTAGTAGAAGATAATGGCTTTGCTCTGAGCTGCATACCCTGATAGTCATCATTCCTGCTGACAAATTTCCATTTTCTCATTGCAATGGTCTCTAAGGCAGTTAACCAGAGGAAAGAGCTCCACTTGCATCTGGCTTAGTATGTGACACTTTCTTGAGGTCTTTGAAAAGGGAGAATCTCATAACAAGTGACAAAAACCTATGCTGGGTTTAGCAAAAGGGGGATTTACTGGTGTGATCAAATTTAGTCTCTGGACAAATACATTCAAAGAATTTAATCCTATTGAGACTTTCCATCCCTATCTCAGCTGCTCTTCCTTGGAACCGCTGCTTCTCAAACCAGGCTTGTCTGCAGGGCCAGAGTGCTGAGGGACAGAATCTCCAGAGCTTCTGTCTCATTTGTCACCTAGAGCAAGCACTTTCTGTCTCTCTCTCTCTTATGTATCAAACCCCAGGATACTATCACCTTCTGTACCCAGAGGGGTGAGTAGCCATGTCACTGGGGAACCCCAAGAAGGGTTGGGAGGAAGAGCATTTCCCCCAAAGGCACTTCTTGTAAAGCTCTATATTGGACAGACATCAAATATACCATATCTCTGAATTTGGTAAAATATTCTCTCCACATCTCATTTATTCATTCGTTCATTCATGGATTAATTACATTAATTAATTCATACACCGACCTCTGTGTTTAGAGAATGCTCTCAGAAGTGCTCAGGAAGCCATAGGGTACACCCAGGACTAATCCAGGACCAAACTGGCATTGGCTGTGTGCAAGACAGGTGCCTTATCCCTTGTACTAACTCTCCAGCCCAACCCCCACATTATAACCTCTCAAGAATCATGATCATGATCGGGGCCCGGGAGATAGCATGGAGGTAAGGCGTTTGCCTTTTATGCAAAAGGTCATCAGTTTGAATTCCGGTGCCCCATATGGTCCCCCGTGCCTGCCAGGAGCAATTTCTGAGCATGGAGCCAGGAGTAACTCCTGAGCACTGCCGGGTGTGACCAAAAAAAAAAAAAAAAAGAATCATGATCACCAACATGTCCTGTTTTGTGAGCTGAATTTCTTCTTTTTCAGCATTACCTAGAGTAGTGGCTCATATTAGACTTAGTGAAACAGGGCATGTGTGAGACATAGAAAGGTCAGAAGGAAAGCGATACTGGTGGCAGATAAAAGAACCAACCAGGTGCTGCTGGCCTGGATCAAGGGGGAAATAATGGAGGATGGAGCCTTCAGAATGAGGGAAGGATGGGAGGGGAGTGCTACTCCGCCTTGTCATGTTTTTGGAGACAAAAACCCTGAGCTTCTGTCAGGGACTCAGACAAGCTGCCTGAGGGAAATTGCTCAACTCCTGGAGTCTTTGTTTCCAGCTTAGGAACTGACAATTTAGGTAGCTAGCCCACTTCTCAGTAATGCTGTAAGAGCTTAAGGCTGACAAGTAGCTGAGTGTAGGTCCCTATCTACCCTCCTACAGTAGTCACGCCTCTTCTGCGAGCTGGAGACATTTTTGTCAAATAGCCAAGGGTGGTCTCCCTGGAACCCAGGTCTGCAGCTAAGTATTCCAGGCCTCTGTAAGTGAATGAGGCACACACTGGTAATACTTTATCTCTTTGTCTCAATTCCAATTGCTCAGAAAATAGCAAAGGGGCATCATGGAAGCTCCCACCCAAATGACTTTCTGGGGCCTCCTGCTGTGCTCTCCAAATCTGTTCTTGAGATTTAGCTTGTCTCAGAATTAACTAGAAGAGGGCGGAGGGAAAAAGAAATGCTAAATAGCCGCATCGTGGTGCAACCAATTAAGTTCCGTTTCCACAATGGCAAAACACACTGGGTGCATATTAACCAGGCAATTGATTGCAGTGACTTCTTAGGGAGTGTTGTTTGTGCTTTTGTCTCTCATCCACTTTCCTTTGCAGTCTTTTCTGGAAAATCCATATTTGACTCAGATCCATGTTGACTGAGCATAATCTGGTTGGTAAGGCCAAAAGTTCATATGTCCCTTGGGCTAATGAATGGGGAGCAGCTGGGGGCTCTCCCAAATACATTCTGGGGGCACTGGGTCAGCATGTTGATGAGACAAGATATTAGGTCAGATGAACTGCACTTGAGTGGTTCTTCCAGCACACAGCTGCCCAGCTTCAGCCAGACCCATGCAATGATTCCTGTGAAGTAGGTATCACGAGGTTACCTTGTCATGTCACCGTAGGGACATAGGGCACATCTGTCTTGTCAACACAAGCCTGGAGGAGAAAGGGATTCATCATCCTTTCTTATGGGAGGATGGTGAGTAACTGGGCTGATTAGAAAGCCCTGTGCCAGGATTCCCTTTAGCTCTGTGATTGACAGGCCGTCTGCTCACGCTATTTGCTGGAGTCAAGTGTCTCTGAGTCAATGGCATATGACTCATCTAATAGAGTAGAGACTTGACTCTCCAGCCCTAAGTCTGTTACCATTGTGTCACGCTCTTATTTTGTTGCATTTTGGACAACCCCTTTCTTCAGGGACATTGATTCACTCTATCATTCATTTACAAGGTGACTCCTATGCATGCAGCCCTCTCTTCTCCTGAGGAGAGAACAATGAAACAAGTAAATTCAAATCCAAACAAAACTCAGCTCCCACTCTTGGTGAAGTTTGCATTCTTATGACTCTGGTGCTAACTTTGCTAACCCAGAACCCCTTCCCTTGGTGCCGTGTTATTCTCCCTCAACTTCCTGTTTATCACACCCAAATAGTCAGACTCCCACACTTAGGAGGGGCTGCTATTTGGAATAGGGAATAAGAGGGTTGACTAGGGAGGGGAGAGAGGAGCAGTAAGGATGGATGGAGTGCAGAGCTGAAGGAGGTTGCTTTAAAATGCTAATCATAAAAGATATGTGGGGAAATGCACATGGCAGTTAGGGCCATGTAATAAAGCTGGTTGACTCCTGAAGTTCTCTAACTGTGAATCTCTCCACTGTTATCCTGCAACCTTCAAACACACTGGACTAAAGGCACCATGCTAAGAAAGGCCTCTCCCCAACACTAGGACATTACATTTTATTTCACTACAACAGTGCCAGAATTTTGGTGATCCTTTGACATTAGGCCTGCTTCATTAGCTCACAGTCCCAAGGTTAGTTTGTGGCTGTGACTGTTCTGTGACTGTTACTACAACTGGGACAGGGAAAGCAGTTGCTGTCATGCTGGTCTAAAGGGTGGCCAGCCTTCTTTGCTAGCAATAGGGACAGGTTAGCTGGGGATGAGACTGATACTAAAGAAAGCAAAGCTGGGAGATGAAAAGAGGCTGAGAAAAGTTCTAACATGTTTTCTATACCTGTCAGCCAACTATTTCCACTTCCTGCTCAGCCAGTTTGAGTGGAATGTTTTGTTATCAGCAACCCAAAGATGCCTGACTCAGTCTCTGGGGTCCTGCATGACATTAGTATTAAGGGATTGGTTTTCTGGGACACTCCTCATGTCTGCATAATCTGTCCCAAGATACCCAACTCCTGTGTGCCCAGACAACCCTGAGACCACCTAACCTTACTCATGGGAATCCCTTTTTTTAACTTCTGTGTGTAAAAAGGCCAATCTGACCAAATCATGGATCCCAGTTCCTTTTTCAGAAAGATACTAGAGTTGAGGAAAGCTGTCTGGCTCTGGAAGCTTCTGGCAGCTTTGTGGTCTGATGCTAGTCTGGCTTCTCAACCTGTATCTTAGCCCCTGTAGAATGGAAATAAGAACCTAGCCTCATGGGCCATACACAGGAGGAACCATACCATTACATAGAGTCATCATTTTCTTCTGCTTTCTCTTTCATCAAGCATTCATCAGGTTGGATAAACTGACCAAGTTACAGATAGCACATGAGTGGGGGGGAAAAGGGGGTAGCAGAGATATAGCATGGAGGCAAGGCATTTGCCTTGCATGCAGAAGGACGGTGGTTTGAGTCCCAGCATCCCATATGGTCCCCCGAGCCTGCCAGGAGAGATTTCTGAGCGTAGAGCCGGGAGTAACCCCTGAGCACTGCCGGGTGTGATCCCAAAACAAAAACAAAACAAAATAAAAAGGAAAAAACAGGGTGGGAAGTGGATCACACGCAATGTCAGACTGGCTATAATTTGTATGTGGAGGATTTTTAATTTGACTTGATTTAACAAGCTTCTGGGCCAAGCTTGCATGATGTACAGGGATCAGCCACCTGGGTGAGAGCAGTTCCTTCCTGGGGTATTTATACTTTACACAGACCGAACCATCTTCTACTGTTAACAGATGTGTCTTTATTCCAAATATTCAATTCTGGTTGGAGGAATAGATACTGAGGGGCTGGTCTACACATCAGTACCATCTGCTTTTTGAGGGACGAGGCCAGTGTTAGTGGATAAATTCCTGAACTGTCTGTTGTTAACTCAATATCTCCCTTGTTTGGCCATCACATCTCAACCATCTTCTCCACTGAAGCCATTCTGGAAGAGGCCAGGTTTCTAGAGTCCTGATATTGAGGTTCTAATACTCCTCTATCATCCTTTTCATTTTATTTGAGGGGGTGAAGAAAGAGCACACACAGAGAAACTACTCCTGGCTCTGTGCTCAGGTATCACTCCTGTTGTTCTCAGAAGTGGTGCAGGCTCTCTGGCTCTCTGGTCCCACATCAATTTCTTTTATTGCTCCAACGGGGTAATAATCTAGGTTCTTTTCATTTGATGCAGTGTCGGGAGCTCTGTGGCACAAAAGTTAAAGCAAAAGTGCTTCCTGGGACAAAAGAGAAGGCTCTAATAATATGTGAGCAGGGATATTGTTGGAAGTGCCAACGCATGTACCCAGAAAACTGGAGCAATGAGCAAAGACACACAGGTGAAAAACTCTCCCTTCTGTATCACTCTGAGCAACACATTGGCTGAGGTTTGAAATCTGCCACCTCTTAGCCTGGTGCTCCACACTCACCAGTGATAGCATGGAACAGATTGATTAAGAATGATCATTTCAGGGGTCAAAGAGATAGCACAGCAGTAGGGCATTTGCCTTGCACGCAGCCAATCCAGGATGGATGGTAGTTCGAATCCTGGCATCCCATATAGTCCCCCGTGCCTGCCAAGAGTGATTTCTGAACACAGAGTCAGGAGTAGCCCCTGAATGCTGCCGGGCATGTCTCAAAAACAACAACCACAATGAAAAGGAATGATCATTTCAGTACACAAGCTTCCATATAAATTAGCTATTACTTGCTGCTTGCCAATCACTCGATCCTGCTACTCACGGATCGATAGTCTTTCTGAATCCACATCTACTCCTAACCTGACATCTATTTCCTGAGCATGATATCATGTCAGCTTCCACTAACAGCTGCAAGATTCCTTCAGTCTCACAAATTAGCCATGTTAAGACTAGGGCCACAGTCACTCTAAAGTTATGAGTACTTTGATGCCTTTTTCTTTTGCATCTTATTTCCATTCTGACCCTTCCCAGGTCCAGTTAGGCAATACCTAACTAGTTGGTGTTATGCCCAACTACTAAGAGGAGCATGAGGGTCCTGGGAACATGAGGGTGGCCCTGATGAGGTGTCTGACCTCAGTGAGCCTGATTTCTATGTGAGGAAAGGGTTTTATCTGCCATAGTTCTCTGAAGCATCACAGCTGCTTTTCAGAAGTATGACCTACCTGTCCCTGAGCTATTAGAAACGCATGCCTTTGGTGTACTAGGAGGCTCTGTTGTATTTTGAATCTTATCACATCTCTCGTCAAACACCCACAGTGGTTCATTACGGTGTAGTAAATCCAATTAGGGCCTCAGTTAACATCCCCCCTAGGTCCCTCAGCAGGCACTGCTCTCACCTCTAATACCTCTAAGCAAGACTCACACCAAGCACGTGTTCTTTTTTACCCAGGCAACTTGCATTCTGGGCTCCACGTTCCCTTGATACACCACACATGTCCCCATCTGGAGCTCCTCTCACCCTTAGTCAGACAGCAGAATTCTCCTGGTGGGTCTTCTCAGTGCCATCTGGCGCCAGGTGTTGGAGAGACTTGAACATCCCTTGGGTGTGTGCATAGTCCTTACAGAGTTCGTTGTCTGTTTACTTGATACAGTTGGGAATTTTTGTTCTTATTTTGGCATTAGTGCACACGCATGTTGGGAAAACATGCATGTGTATGTCTTTTAAATCTAGATTATATTTTTCCCTAAACCATGGTTACTTAACTTATTTTGTACTCCCTTTTCTTGTAATTGGAGTATAATAATATTCAGATTTTGTTTTCGTTTTATTATTTACAAACAGCTATCATTAATAGTATAAATATCTCACAATGACATTTAAGGCAGGAAGGTTAAGAACATTGAAAGTCAAGGTTTGAGAGGCTGGAGAGATAACACAGTAGTAGGTGTTTGCCTTGGCAAGTGGTTGACTCAGGACTGACGTTGATTTGAATCCCGGCATTCCATATGGTCTCCTGTCCCTGGCAGGAGCGATTTCTGAGCACAGAGCCAGGAGTAAATCCTTAGCACCACCAGGTGTGGTCCCAAAACAAAACTGTCAATATTTGAAACTCTGGATTGGGCAGATTTAATCCTGACAGAGACCCAGAGCCCAGGCAGGGATTTGGCTCAGTGACAAAGTGCCTGGAACCATGACAAAGTGTGTGGTTTCTAGCACACCATAACCAGGTCCCACAGCATTGAGGTTTAAAGTTCAAGGTGCACCCCCCACAGGAAAATAATAAAAATAAAGACAACAACAAAAAAGTCTGATTGCCACATTATCAGGGTATGTGTAAACAGGAATGTGACTAAGAAGTCACAAAAGGATCTGACACTCAGGAAACATTATAGTCAAGAGCATCACAAGCGTGTGTGAATCCCGTCATCAGAAGCACAAAAAGGGGAATAAAGTCAGAGGGTCAAGGACAAATATCAAATACTCCCACTTACTCATGGTGATTACTGTGACAGGACAAAGAAGCAAAAGATATCTAAAGCTGGCAAACCTTAAGCCCTGAATTATAGGAATGAGAATGCCAAAGAAGGAAGGAAGGGAAGGAAGTAGGGATTAGGTTAATGAGAAATTAGGCACCAGAAATAACTGAAGGGCATTGATCAAAGGTCTTTGATATTTTGGTAGCATAAAAGTGAGGTAATTGCACTGGAATCATCTTGCTCAGCTTCATAATTTGAGGGGGGAAAATGGATGGTACTAGGACCAGACAGACATGAACATTTTTAAATTTTTATTATTTTTTATTTATGATTTATATTATTTTTTGGTTTTGGGTCATACCCGGCAGCGCTCAGGGGTTACTTCTGGCTCTATGCTCAGAAATCACTCCTGGTAGGCTCAGTGGACTATGGGATGCTGGGATTCGAACCACTGACCTTCTGTATGCAAGGTAAATGCCTTACCTCCATACTATTTCTCTGACTCCAGACATATGAACATTTGGTGGGAAAAAAATGATCAGACTTGAACACCAAACCCAAAGTCAACGGTAACAGAATAGATACCCAATCTACAACAAACTGTACAAGTGGGGACCAGTTATGCTAGCATCCTGGGGGATAAAGGAGGGAGAAGTGGGATGCATGGTGGGAAAAGGGATGGAGGGAGGACAACATTGGTAGTGGGAATGCCCCTTATTCATTGTCACTATGTACCTTAAATATTACTGTGAAAGATTTGCAACTCACTGTGACCACAATAAAAATGTAAAAAAAAATGAGGTAACTGGGGCAAGATTGATAGGACAGAGGGATGGTGACCATACTAGGCACTGTCAGATGTACATAGTTTAAAAAAAAAAGGAAGTAACTATGTACATAAACACTAGTTCACTAGTTAAACATATTACCCAAACTATGATAAGTAAATTGTTTAAAAAAATGAATTAACTAAGGGGGAAATCTGGGGAAATGGAGGAAACCTTGGGTACAGGCATGCTGATACTGTGGTCTGTTTGTTTTGTTTTGTGGCCATACCTAGCTCAGGAGATACTCCTGTCTTTCAGGAATTCTAGGAATTTCTCCTGATGGTGTTTAAGTGACTATATGGTATGCTGGGGACTAAATGCAGGTCAACCACATACAAGGCAAAGGCCCAACCCACTGTACTATTTCTCTTGCTCCCCTTGATGGTGAGCTTGGATTTGGCACATTGAATCCAAATCATAGTGCCAAATTAGAAAAAAATCAGAAAAATTCCAAATTAGGAAAAAAAACTTTAAGTAAATGATTTAATATTAAATTAATAATAAAGAACATGGATCTGAGTTGTATGACCCGCTGAGTTTTCAATCTTTGGACTCATATGCTATGATGGTCTGAATTGTTAGGGAACATCTGTCTGGCCTTCCCTGTTTCCCCCTCCTCCACTCCCCATCAGCCCCAGGGGTAGCCATCTTTTAGCTTTCATCACTTCAAGTTTGCCTGCTCTCTACCAACTCAACCCGTTTGGTTTTTTTTTTCCCCTAAAGAATAGAAAAAAAATGTCTTATGCTTTTACAGCACCTGCTACTGTGATCAAGTAGTTTTAGCTGAAGGACTTTAGGGCTGGGAAAAAGAAATGAGGAGGAGAGAAAGCAGTGAGGAAGGTAGGGGTCAAAAGACATAGAACAGAGCATGCTGAAAGGGGACCAAGAGCTGAAGGAAAGACCTCAAACCTAAGGAGAAATTGTTCTAGCAACAGTGGAAGTAGAGAAATGCCTACAGGAATATTTAGGCACAGCTACTCACAGAGCAACTCACCTCTCTTCTTGGACTATGGGTGAGAGAAGTTGAAGAAAGCCTCTTGCAGAGTTGGTCACAGTGCCCAGTGCCTGAGGAAATAAGCACCTACTACTATTATCAGACCATAACACAAGCTTCAGGAATGGAGAGGCTGAGTCCTGAGGATTTAGACTTCACAGAAAACGGAGCAAAGAAACATAAGGGAGGAAGAAGGTGATTCCAGAAGGTGTGCCTCTAGCTGTTCATGTTCAAACAGCTCCCAGCAGTCTTTGAGTTAATCTTTCCCTTCATTTTATTAAGCTGCAAAGGGATTACATTAACTATTCATGGTTCCCCTTCTTGGCTGACACCTGGGTAAGCAGAGCTGTTAGAAAGGGAGAGCAGGTGGGTCTTAGGAGTGAGTGTCTGTGGTGGTGTGTATGGCAGGAGGGGGGATTGTGGGGGCAGGTGAAGGAGCCGGACACACCTGGCTGCTGGAGGAACATTGAGAGTTTGGTCACTTCACCTTGATCAGGTACACAGTGACACCTGTCTGAAACAACTCTCCTGAAGCCCAGCTCCCTCTGACATAGTATCTTCATTTATGGGTTTTCTGGGGTGAGGAAGAGTTTAGGGATTCAGCAATTTGAGAATTGATGAAGATTTTGACTTCAAATCTGGTGACTAAAGACAATGAGAGAGAAAGAGAAAGAGAGATAGAATACAGCAGGTAGGAGGGCGCTTGCCTTGTATGTAGCCAACCCACATTTGTTCCCCGACATCCCATATGGTCTCCTGAACACATTAGGAGTGATCCCTGAACACAGAACTAGGAGTAATCCTTGAGCACCACCAGGTGTGGTCCCAAAACAAAAACATTAAAAAAAAAAGAAAAGAAAATGTAAAAATATGCCCCCAATACAGGAATATCTGTTCTGTAAATTGCACTTGAGCTGTGCTCTACTGTATTCTGTATAGTAAAAGAAACCAGGATACATATACACAATGGAATATTATGCAGCCATCAGGAGAGATGAAGTCATGAAATTTTCCTTTGTCCATGGACGGAAATGGAGACTATTATGCTGAATGAAATAGGTCAGAAGGAGAGAGATAGACACAGAGTAGTCTCACTCATCTATAGATTTTAAGAATAAAAGTCATTATTGCAATAATGCCCAGAGACAATAGAGCTGAGGGCTAGAAGGACTGGCTCACAATATGAAGCTTACCACAAAGAGTGGTGAGTGCAGTTAGAGAAATAACTACATAAAAAACTATCATGACAAGGCTAATGAGTGAGAGAAGTAAATTGCCTATCTTGAATACAGGAAGGAATGTTGCACTGGGGAAGAGGGGGTGTTCTTTTTATGACTGAAACCCAACTACAATCATGTTTGTAATAATGGTGCTTAAATAAAGATATTATAATTAAAAAATGGTCAAACCTAAATACCCAACTCAAAATCAATGACAATAGAATCAAGAGACCAAAACCACAATATGCTATACACAAAAGAGACCTGTTACACTACCAATCCAGGGGGGTAGGGTGGAGGTATGGGATGCATACTGGAAATAGTGGCGGAGGAAGGTCAAAACTGGTGGTGGGAATTGCCCTAATACACTGTCACTATGTACCTTAAATATAACTGTGAAAGACTTGTAATTCACATTGATTTCAATAAAATTTTAAAATAAATAAAGCATATTGCAAGCAAAAAAGAAAAAAGAAAAAGAAAAAGAAATTCGAAACAAGTGAGATAAAAGAAAAAATAATGGCACTATTATTTTTCTTTTTTCCTAGTCTTTTTCTATTTTATATTATTGTTATTTTATTTTTCTTTCTTTTTTTTTTAATGGGATACTAGTGCCACATCAACTGGTATCTTGGGGACTATGCATTGCAAAAGAAGTGGTAAGGGTAAGGTGAGACAGATCCTGGGTTCCTGAATGCAAAGCATGTGCACTAGCATTTGAACTATCTTTCTGGCGCCATCAACAGTATTCTTTTTTCTTTATGATTTTTAAAAGTTTACTTTATTTAAACACCATGGTTTGCAAGGCTGTTCATAATGCAGTTGTGGTTTTTTTCACTTACAAAGTTGTTCATGCGTTCCAGACATGCAATGTGCAAGACCCTTCACCAGTGCACATTTCCTGCCACCCATGTCCCCAGTTTTCTCTTGCTCTCCCTCTACTCTCTCTTGCTTGCCTCTATGACAGATATCATCGATTTCTTCCTCCTCATCCTCCTCTTCCTCGTCCTCCTCGTCATCGTCGTCGTCGTCGTCCTCCTCCTCCTCCTCCTCTTCTTTTCTTCTTCTTCTTCTTCTTCTTCTTCTTCTTCTTCTTCTTCTTCTTCTTCTTCTTCTTCTTCTTCTTCTTCTTCTTCTTTTCTTCTTCTTCTTCTTTTCTTCTTCTTTTCTTTTCTTTTCTTCTTCTTCTTCTTCTTCTCCTTCTTCTTCTTCTTTTCTTCTTTTTCTTCTCCTCCTTCTTCTTCTCTTCTACTTCTTTTACTCCTCCTCCTCTTTTCCTTTTATAAATAGTATTCTTAAAGTAATTTCAACTTTATTTAGGTTTTTTGGGCCACACCTGGTGATGCTCAGGGAGTACTCCTGGCTATGCCGTCAGAAATTGTTCCTGGGCTGGGAGACCATATAGGACTCTGGGGGATTAAACTGTGGTTTGTTCTAGGTCAGCTGCATGCAAGGCAAACACCCTACCACTGTGCCACTGCTTTGCCCCTTTATTTATTTATTTATTTATTTTTAATTTGTATTGAGACCAATGTGAATTACAAGTCTTTTACAGTTGTATTTCAGGTACACAGTGACCTGAAAAAGCCATTCCCACCACCCGTGCTGACCTCCCTCCACCATAGTTCACAGCATGCATCCCATGCATCCACCCTTAGCCCCCTGGATTGCTAGTGTAACAGATCCATTTCATGTATAGCTGGTTATGGTTTGGGTTTCTTAATTCTATTGTCGTTGACTTTGGTTTGAGTATTAAGGTCTGACCATTTTCTATTTCCACTCAATGCTCCTGAGACGACTTGGTCCTGGTTCCCATCCATTTTTTTTTCTTTTCTCAATTTGTTTGAAGACATAGAAATATGAGGCAAAGCAAGATGATACATGTTCTATGGTTCTGTAAAAAAAAAAGTTGGAGCCCCTATCTAGAAGCTATAGATATAAATAAAACCTAAAGATTAAAAAAA